>JACJUY010009170.1:0-23136 GCA_014220935.1 Platorchestia sp. MABIK | reverse complement strand
CTCAGCTGAGTACAGCCGAGTTCTCTTCGCCCCAGACCAGCGCTACTCACTACAGGTGCGATCTGAGAAGGAAAGAAGGAAACAGGTCCATAATTTCAGTAAATTCGCATTATGCACTGCAGATGACTAGAGACTAGAGCTCTGCACTCACTGTCCGTGGTTGAGATCGTGCCAGGAAGTGTTGTACGTATGTAATTTGACAATATAATTCCATTTGCTTAGCTTACCGGTGTTGGGCAGTCTGCTTCCAATTATCCGTCATCTAACTGTTAAGATCATGCCGAACAATGTCGTAAGGCAATCAATACAACACTATCCTCCATCCTTTGACATATTCTGTGCCATCGGTCCTAAATTGGCGCAGTAGAAATAAAATCTGCAGGTTTGCATCTTAAAATATTTTGATAAGCACTGAGCTATATTATAAGCCGCGTCACGTCCTCCACTGCTAAGTCTGATGCCGCTGTCTGGCGAGTACAGCGTTGCAGAAGGAGAGCACCACCTCTACCTGTCACTCGCCACTCCACCGCTCCTGCTGCCCCGCGTGCCCGAGTCTCGCTCTGCAATTACCGGCAGCTCTGCGCCTCAGCAGCGCAAGGCCGCGATGAGCCGCCCCCGGAAAACAATTTCATGGCATGGCGGTTGGGCGCCGGTCGCTTGGTGCTTGCTAGCGCCTTTTTTCTGCTCCTGTGCCGCAATTTCCGTTAATTGTTTATTTGATGTCCGGGTCAAGTGTGTATTAAACTTTTTCCCAGGGAGATTTTGTCCACATGCACAAAGAGTTTCCATTTTATGAGTTGTAGTGATTTGTCTTTTTATAAAGAGATTTATCGGTGCACCTCCCTTCCTTTCGGTTGAAGTGTCTCATGATGACGGCCCCATAGTGTGCAGGGGGTTTTCTCTGCGGCGTAAGAGCTGAATCTCGCTGCTCTCTGATCAGTATGAAACCACTTAATATCTTACGTATAAAAGAGGACCTACTGCGGAGTCGGGAAATATAAATAATTTTCATTAAAGTGTATGAATAAACTTTGTAACGAGAAAATTATCTTGCATCACTCATGAACAAATACTGAAAGGATGCAAGAGATCATTCACAACACCATTTGATGCCCATAAACAGGGATGAAAGTGTGAGCATAAAAGATGAGACTTGAAATTTTGTGATAAACCTTGTACTTAGTTGGATCACAGCATGGAGTCGAACAACACACGGGTAGTTACGTGTGGTATTTGCTTCCACATTTCTTGCAGCTGTTCCAGCTTGTCGTTTATATTTTAGGCCAGTTTATTTCCTTGCTGTTTCTCAAGCCCTGCCCTCATCCGCTCATTCAATAATACACAAATAGGCAGGCTGAAGAGTAGTTTCGTCAGTCACGAGTCTTACTCTAGCTTGTGATAGCAAGCTCTGGGAGAGTCCTGCTATCATTTTAGTATAGACACATTACCTTGAACTAGTCTACAGAGCTGAGAATTACTTTTCGTAAGCTAAAAAATCACTTGGTCTATTAACTACGTTTCGTCTTACTCAAGGAAACTTGCTTTCGCTTGTGTACTTATTTTCATTTCATTAGCTTCAGAGAAATTGACCATAATTTCTTACGAGATTATAATATTTTAGTATTCTTTAGGAACTAATTTTGGTTTTGTGCTTATTTATCACCTCAAAAGAAGTAAGTACGCTTAATTTTAGTTCGCTCAACTTGGAGAACAAATTCGTTTCCCAATTGCGTATGCATTGCCAGTTGTGAGGCATTAGCCTAATTATACCGTGGACTTAGAGAGACTTCTTTCTTGTTTTCCTGCGATGTTTCGTATTCAAATTAGCTCAGAAAAGTTTGAATGAAGACGCAGCGGTGGCGCTGCTGAGCAGCCTTTGCTAATTATTGAGCGCGTGCGCTAAGCGGAGCTCAGCATAATTAGTTCTCTGCCCCTCCTAAACGGCCGCTATATGAGGCGCAATCTTCGCAAATTAAGAAACCTGGCATTAAAATTTTGCGCGAGGTGACGGGCCGGTGCTTCTTATCCTCTTAATATTGCCTGCCAGGGTTGTCCTCTCCATCACAGCTCCGAACTTTGCCGGCCATAATTACTGGCACGGCTGCACGCGGCTGTCACGCCTGATTCTAATGCGGACTTTTTGATGTGCACACAACGAAGTGGTTGTAGGGGAGGGTCATGTCAGTGCTTGATGGGTCTGTGGTGTCAAATTCACCAGCGCTATACATCTATAAGAAGAATAATTGTACAGCCCTACTTTGCATTCTGGATTTATAGGAAAAAATGTTTTCGTTTGTTGAGAATATCACTTCAGATGTAATTAATGAAGAGCAGCGCATGCACGTGCTCCTTCTGGGTCATTCATTTTTGGGACAATTTTTTGTAGCATTTGAGTAAATTTTTTAAAAGTCGATGACCAATTTTTACGTTCTAGCCTCACGGGAGGCAAATAAGTGCGGCTTACTCTCACATTTTGGCCCCGCAAGCCCGAACACAGCACCGTACTTTGCCTGCCCCTATTTCACTCATTGCTCATTCGAAACACTTGAGAGCCGCTCGTAATGCAACCTGCTTTGTGACACAATCACATCCAAATTTCTTGCTTTTTGCCAGACGTGCCGGCTTTGTCAGGTTGAGGGCCTCCTGCTAAGTGCACAGGCACGTGCTCGAGATGTCGGTCACGGAGAGCGTTGTCCCTTGCGCAGGTTTGTGCCTTTTCCTTCATAAATATTGAAAAATATTCGTCAAGAATGGATTTCGCTGGTCGCTTTAATGGTCGCTGGAATTTTGAGCCGCATTCGTCTTTTGAGGTGCTCGGCTTGCGGCATTTTTATTGCGTCTTGACTTCTTATTGATTGCCTCACTCAGAGCTGAGCTTGAAGGGTTGACGAACTTCGCCAATTGGGAGCACAAGAAGATATTGCTTTGCTTCCATCCACCCGAAAAACATTATCGTGACGTCATTAAGCTCCATGGGGTGTGTGTCATCGTTTTCATTTGTGCTGGTATAAATAATCACAACCTGAGGCATATCCAAACAAAAATTCCTGGAAAATTGTTTCAGAAAAAATGATCAGTGGAAAATTCTTCAAAATATAGTTTTTTTACTGATGCGGTGCATAAACTAAATTGCTAATTAAAACCACTCTCCCCATTTTTCGTTTACCCATTACCTCGATGAAGAATCAATAAAATAGGGCACAAATCTGAGCGCAAGTGGAAGTAAGGACCGACAGAGCCGACGGAAGACCTGTCGCTGATGTCGGATTGATGCGACCTGCGCTGCGCAGGCGCGAGCGGCAGCCCTTTTTTGGCTCGAGAGCCTGGCACCTGTTAAAATATTTGGCTCATTATCAATGGGCTCAACTCAAGACTGGGACCGTGAAAGGGAGGAGACTCGTGAGTGTTTACTTAGGACTTGAGAGCTCGAGGAGTGCAGGACTTATTGTTCTTCCTGAGCAGCTCACCCGAGCCGGCGGTGAGGCTCGCAGCGACACATTGAGAAGAGCTCAGTCATTTCCATGCAGCATTGGAGGAGCCTTTTTGTCGACCCCGTTCAAAGAAAGTTTATCGCATTCACGTTTATTCATGTGAGTACCGTAGGGCATGAGAGTTCACTGGGATAGGGGAAGAAATTTAATGGTCATGTTTCAAGATATTTTATCTCATCCATTGCATTAAAAAAAATCTGTTCAGTCATAGCATTTAAGGGAAGTCGCCCCATCCATCGCACTGAAAAGCGCTGCCTCGGACAGGCTCTAATGGTGCCCTTAGAAACTTCTCCATAGTTTGGAGACCTTTAAGTTTCTTCCTTTGAATTGTGAGTTACACTCCTGTCACCAGACCCGAGAAGACGTTTCTCAGGCCGGTACCTTCCGTAACTAACTAATGTAGTTTTGAAAACTCTGAACCACGGGCAAAAATACAATTAATTCTTTTACCTCTTAAGGTTAATTGGATTTATATTGGCTTTCATTAATTGTTGACTTCATTGTAGTTTTGTGAGTAATTGACTATCACAAAATAAGTTCCGTTTTTTCGAAATAAATAATTTTTTCAAGCACACTTCTTTCTCGACAAATGAATCATGAGAACAAATAGAAAGAGGTGGTTTTTGGGATGAAAATATCGCTCACTACATAAAATTCTTTCATCTTGTATGTCTTGAAAAAGGGTAGTTAAATCTACATTGAGCCCAGGAAGCTATGGGATCTTAATATTCTTCAATGTAAATTTATTCAATAAAGAGTTCCGCCTTCTCCGTCCTGTATCACCGATACCCACCGTCGGAGAAGCATAAGTAAGACCGCCACGTCACTTGCCGCAATGGAACTCAACAGCCGAAGTAGCAACAACAGGTCTTACATATTCATTGTGTGAAAAATTACAGAATCCTCCAGATGATAATTAAAAAATACTCTTATGGTCTTAACTTATTCACTACTGAGTAGGTTTATACTCACTACTCGGTAGGCTGAGTCATCGATAAAAATTTCCGTAAAATTTAGTTACAAACAAATGCAGCATATGCTTCTACGACGTCTAAGTAAATGCAAAAACCAAATGAAATTAATGACAACTTGCAAAAGTCGTAAAAGAAATTTGGTTTTAGGTTGGCTTTCTGTTTGACACAAATTTGTAAGCGCCACTGCTGGCCTGGTCCTTTTGTGTGAAGCTTTTTGTCGTTTTTTTTTCTAAGTTTCCCGGACGTTTTGGCGAAGCCTTGAATTTTGAGTGACGCAGGATAGTGACAGAATTATTTACCATCACTCAGCTCTAAACAAAAACCCGGTCGAATGCGTCGATACATGTTTGGGTCATGTACCTCTGGCTGGCGTCCTTCCTCTTCATTCTGCATCGGGCAGTGAAGTCTCGCCGCTGCGGTGAGTCTTGTAGCTCCTGGTGAGCTCGGAGGGCTAGGAGGGCGGAATTTCTTACTCGAAGTTTGCATCATTGTAAACATTATTGAGGGACTATTGATGGTGATGGAAATTTCTCACTCAAAGTTTGCATTGTTGAAAACATTGTTGAGAAGCTTTTAGTGGTGGCATTAATTTCTCACTCAAAGTTTGCAATACTGCAAACATTATTGATGGACTATTGATGGTGGTAGAAATGATTTCATTGAAGTATAAAGGTTTGAACGTTTCAGTAAAATAAAATTGCTAAAGATTCAACTGTGAAAGATATCACTCAGTAATAATGAAAACCCTGGAATGACATGAATTCCATTACGGATGTTTACGTACAATGTTTATCCGTCATTTTACATCGTGGTTATTTCTTTTCAATTTTTTACAAAAAAAATCTTTATAAGAGGAGTACTCAATGACATTCAAAATTTCCTGTATTAATTATCTCAGTTTTCACGACAATATAATGCGTAATGATGATTTTACATACATCATAAAGCGCAGGTGTAAAAGAGTGTGGTCCTTGTGTTCAGTTCTCACTAGCGTTTGATCGATGGCACCAAAAATCTGGTAGGGCACAATCGATGAGTTTTGTCTCGGCTCGTTCATTAGCGCAAAGATGACGGAACCGCGAGCACCTGTGAACGCTTCAATCAACGCACCTCACGGTACTTTGAGCTGCTCTCATCATCGCCCTGCCTAACTTTGCTCACCGTGTTAAGTCCGTGGATCTCTCAAGGCTAGATTGCCTCTCTTGTCGCATCGCTCTCGTTGATGGTGTGCTGTAAACTTTTGTTGTCAGCAAATTCTTGTTGCTCATATTCAGGCAGCAGGCTGGGAGTAATGCCGTAATAATGCAGTTGAAGTTTGTATTCGGAGCGAAACTTGAGTTCAGTTGCCGTGCTCTGAATCGTTCAAGGAATGGCAGCGTGAGCGACAAATTATTGATGTTACTAGTGCAGAAATTTAAGTTTTCGAAGGTAAATAATGGTAGATTGAACTAATTGGCCTCTGCTGACTAACAAAGAAAACAAATGAACTTTTGACATTCCTGAACAATACCTTGAACGGGCGGCGGTGAAATTGAAAAGAAAATAGGACTTTGACAAAGTAGATGTCCGCTAACGTGCCACAATCTGAGTTCCATGCAATTTTTATCTGTTAGAGATAAACACACTAATCAATTCAGAACACTAATGTACTCATCATATTCAGAGAATTACGATCGAGTTTGTGGATGAGAGTTCGTAAGCAGGCAGGTGCCGTCCATGCGCTCGGCCACCTGGACGCGGGGCCTCAGAGCGCAGGTCTCGCGTTGCTGCGCCCGCGCGCGTGGGGAGATCGGGGGGCGGACCGGCGTCTGAGTTGCGACTCTTGCAGTCCTGCTCGGAGCGTATCAATTTCATTGCTAGCGGAATTGAGAATACTGTTTTTTCGCACCAGAGCAGCAGATTTTGTAACGTACTTCGAATTTGATCATTGAAATACTTGTCAATGCTTGAAATGCTGTGACACGTTTGGCCAAGTTGCGCGTTTAGCTTATTTTTTAGAAATTTATTAAAATATTACGGGAAATGTTCTTCGTATGAAGAATGCTCGTAACATGTACTATTCAGAATAAAAACTCTGGGTAAAATTTCATCCATTTTTATTACAGGAAGGAAATCGCTGAACTTCACCTTATGCGATTACTGAAACAATATGAACGGTAACAACGAAGCAACCGATATCATGAGCGGAATTTTATGAGTACGAGTCTACAGATGTTTTTGAAAGAGTTATACATACATTCGTGTCGGCACACTGTCTGCAGCACGGGGTGAAGTTCTCGAGGCAGAAGATAGCCGTGCGGTGCAGGGACCATCAGCTGGGAGAGAGGGCGTGAACAAGAACACCCTTCCTCTTGTCCACACAGTCTTGTGGCGAAAAAACTTTATTCCTGTGTTCTGATACTCTCTTTAATTTCGTTTATATCGAACCCTAGCTCTCGGTTTATATTGGCCATCATTCAATGAGAAGCCAATTTGGATCAAAAGTTCTTGGTAGGGTTTGCTTTTAACAAATTATTCGCTCATTACCTTCTTGTCCATCTCATGTTTCGTCAAGCTCAGGGGAATTCTGCGTGTGCTCACACAAGCAGTTCAGTACGGCGAGAGCTGCCCAATTTTAGAGCTCTTGTTTCACTTATCGATTCGTGTAGCTTGTTAACCTCATCGATCGCAGTGTTTTGCCAGCGACCACAACGGGCGGCTGAGGTTGTGCACTCGCCCGCCCTCTGGGGAGCGCAGCGTGCAGCGTGCAGCGTGCACTGCAGCTGCGTCTCTTGGGGCAGCTCTCGCATGGCAGGCTGCCTGCGGGCCGCGGTAGACGAAACAAGGTAGAGTCATCTCTATGGGGGAAAATGCACCTCCTCTTGTTCGGCTCGCCGATAGAACGGCTTCCTTTCAGACAAATTTTATGACGTCACCATAGCGATATGTCTTTAGGGCAATAGTGGTGCCAGATTTGGGCTACCAG
Source organism: Platorchestia sp. MABIK (assembly GCA_014220935.1). NCBI lineage: Eukaryota > Metazoa > Arthropoda > Malacostraca > Amphipoda > Talitridae > Platorchestia > Platorchestia sp. MABIK. Next base: position 15,706 of record JACJUY010009170.1, on the reverse strand, counting down.
TGTTGTCAGATGCAACATAGCGCTGCTATTGGTTCGTTACCACGACGTCACCATTGCCACATGGTCGACAAAAAAGGACTGGTTTGACCCTACCTTGTTTCCTCTACCGTGCTATTGGCTGCGCTGGCACTCTCGAATACAGGGCGGGGCAAATCAAGTGCCTGAGTTTTGAAAGGCGCGCGCAGCGGCTGTGGTGGTGAGGGTAAGATGTGTGTGGTCGCCACCATCTTCCTGATGCCATCTTCAAAAAGTGAACACACAAACGACATTGTATACTCATTCGTATAAAATCACAAATAATTCTGCAAGTATTGTTTTACTTTTCCTAATAGCTTTTCAGGACGTAGACATTTCATTTGCCTCACCCTGTATTTCCCATGCGCTGGGCTCTGTAAGGGAATAGCCAATGGAGCTTCATTGTACAAGTATTAGACCTTTGAAATTTCCCTCACACGTCCTTCCTACTATCGTAGGACGCGCATAAGTATTGTTCGTACTTGTTTTGATTACTGGATTTCAGTAATCATTTAGAAATTTTTTACGACCTTTTTTCTTTTGGAAGCCACCATTGACGTTATGGCCTAAGATCTTTATTAAATTTTTGGTTTATCTTTTCAATCACTGCTAGATGAAGACACGATTTCTTGTATCAGATTACCAATCGATGAAAAATTCATCCAGTGAAAATAATATATCTGGATGGGTGAGAATGTAGGATTATTAGATATACATAGGAGGAATTTTTAGGAACACTCAACTCTGAGGCGGAATTATAATATCTTTTTTGTACACAAGTCTTTCTTTCTGAAGCTGCCTCGGCAGGTATTTGCGATAACGGTCAGTATTCATGACCGACGTGAGTTGTTACAGGTCACCGAAAGTCATAATTATTGAAGAGAGTGCGTTCGTCGTGGTTGGATGATGTAAGTTGGCGCCTGTGAAGCTCAAGACTCATGCTGCATTAGTTAAGGAAGGAGCGGCGGCGGCTGGAGAGCAGCACCTGCAGATGTAACGTGCGGAATTTCTTTCCGAAAATCTTTCAAAGTTATTCAAAGAATTTTGGAAGAATTCTAAAAATGATCTTTACAAAACAACGCAACGTCTAATTTATTATGATCAAGACAAATGAGACATAAATTGAAATAACATGGGGAATTTCTAACTGAGAATCTTTCCTAAGTTATTCAAAGAATTCTTAGAAGAATTCTTAGAAGAATTCTACGAATAATCTTTACAAGAAAACGCAACTTCCAATTCATTAACATCATAATCTTAATGAATTAATGAAGAACAAGATGTAAATATTTTTATAAATTCGAGGCATCTTCAAATGGCGTGTCGATACCGAGTCATGACACAGAAGGAACGCACAGAAGTTTCGAGAGCAGAGATTTACAGATTCTTTGAGGTCCATACTAACGACAATAATTTCTCGTACCTTCAGCGCCGTATTTTTAAAACTCTATTATGGAATGATGTCCTGGCTAGTCGTATCTCCGTGTTCAAATAGCGTAATTTTGGATTGTGGATCGTTGGTAGTGATGAGGAATCACAACATATTCACAAGGCCGAAAATGCGCGCGCTTTGGTATTCTTGGTTCATTGAACTGATTTGTTGTCACTGATTAAATAAGAGGCCTGTGAGATCATTTTCTTGGTCTAAGAATTTCTTAGCCCTCGCACTACGAGAGTGCAACAAGAATGCTGAACATCCTAATTACCAAGAATTTTCTTACTTCGTAGTATAATAAAGTAAGTCGACGCTTCATTGCGACAACTGATGGGAGTTGTTTCTAGATTTAACTTTTTTAAGAAAGTGTTAAGAATTAATTTATCGTTGTATCTATACTTATTTTCTTAATAGGATAAAGTTTTATTGAGAGACAACTTGAGAGAAAATGAGGTTTCACATGGAGTCTCATTGAACAATTGGAATTTTGCTCAAATCGAAGCCCCTCGACTTATAAGCATTACCACGGTGGATACATGTACATTTACAGGACCATCCTCATACCATCGTTGGCGTATCATTCCTTCCCTTTTGAAATGTAAGTACGAGAGACGAGAAATGAAGCATTAAACTTGTTTTTTCCGACTCCGGCGGCAAAATTCACTGATCCTTCCATAAGATCGAGGACTCCGTGGTCGATGAATTTCAGGAAAATGATTGTCTTCAGCGATGCAGGCTGAAATCTGATAAGTGCCCATCAAAGCGATTTAATGAGGGCTGAATCGGAGTCAGACGAGCGTAGCGCCATCGATCGAATATTATCGGCAGCGACTTTTTTACATTCCTTCCTTGGAGGGGAGCTTCCGCCCTCATCAAGCTTAATTGCCGCTTTGCTCGCAGCCAAATGTTCTGCGCTCATATCGCTTCAACGAACGCTCTTCTACCAGGAATACTATATTGAAGCTGCGCTTATTTTTGATCTTCGAGTTTCCCGCACGTCTGCCAGCAATGTAAGCGAATTAAAGATCTGTGTTTGATAAAGCCTTTCTCAAAGCTTGAAATGAGATTGCGAGCTATGTCATCTGAGGAGAGCACCATTGATGGGTAGCATGTGGTACTCCCGAAAAGTTAACTACATTTGCTGTACGGCTATGTTGTCGGATTACTTTATAATCTATACGATATTTTCTTTCAACTGAATATCGTATGAGAGGACCTCAGAACACCACTCACCCAATGGGAGTACACTAATGAAGTCTGGCCTCGTTTATCTGCCTTAAAAAATAAGAACTCATCAAGCGCCACCGTCCACGTTGCTTTTTGCAGTAAACTTAGAAGACAAAATCTTCTAAACTTTTGTCTTCATTGCTTGAGACAGAAGCTAATGAGTCAATCAATTGCAAGAGTGGCTTCGTGCAATTTTAAAGCCCAACGTTATGAGCATTTTATTCTTCAGTATTTTTGAAAATAAATTATTTTTTTGTTTCTCCTCTCTTTTTCGCAATTTCTGTCAAGCATTTCTATGAAGACAGTCTCTTTACTGGCTGTTCGACCTTTGCTTTCCATGTTTGACGAGAGCGTGCTTCCTAAGCCTCTCGGATTTACGTTTTTCACAAACAATCAGCATTTGCGGAAACAAAGCAAAACACTTACGCCTTTATTAAAGAAGTTGTCGTGGTTGCAAGGTTGAAACATTCTATTGTACGACTCATTCATCTACGCCTCAACAACTACCGCTACTTCTATTTAGTTAAAATCGCGAAATTGAAGTTTGGTTGATGATGTCCCTAAACATTTTATTTATGCGTGTAGTGTTACTGCAAGTTTTCCTTTCTGTTATCGCTATACGTAGCAATTTTCTTGGGTATGGCCACAGAAAAGTATGATGGTGTACGCAGGATCACTGTGATCGAATGCTATTGCTCTCAAGTTTTCATCTTTTTTAAAATTTAAGGCTGAGTGGCTTCAAAATGTGCAGTAGGTTTCTCTATGTATTTTAACAGCAATAAATTTGTCATCGGTTACTGTCATCAGCTGCTAAAACTCTGAGGGAGAGTAACTTAAATCTTAGTTTGTGGAAATTTCATTTTCATTCGATTCATTATTTTCATCATAAATATCTATCCTATTGGTACGTCCATACTTCTGACTACAAGAAGCATGGATGACAGAAACATGCTCGTATCACTGTATTTGGGTCAGTGTTGGAAGCACGGAATAATTACATCAGGTCCTGATGCAATCTGTCCTTAGGTAAACTGTCCTGAGGAGCCAAGGGAGCACTGCCAAAAAATTTCAAGAGCGCTATCGCAGGAATATAGCATTGAGTATCAGTCAAAGCATTAATCACAACTGTCGAATAATGCAGTGCGACTGAACAGCGAGGCGGGAGACGCCAGAGCGACAGCTCAACTGCCCGTCAGCACGGCATGCTGCACTGCTTCGCTTTGCAGTGTACGCTAGGCGAAGTAGAGAGAAACAGGGTGAGCTCGATTGATTAGTAAATAAAGACGCTGTGAGAAAAATTCCGAAGGACAAACTGAATGTACGGAAATGCATCTGGCTTGGGAGGTAGCCTTCTGCCAATGGCAACGAGAAGCATCACAAGAATATGTTCATTGCTCTGGCCACAGGAAAAACACAGCAACAAGTCAACATCACTGGCAACAAGAGGCATGACAAGCACATGTCCATGCCACTGTCAACTAGAGGTAGGACAGGAATATGCCTCTGTCAAAGTTCTTCATAAAATATTTTCTGCTAAAGCTCTGAGACGGCGAAGACAAATTGGAGCTGCTCCGTCAAAAGGCTTTCCTGCTTTGAGGATGTCGCGGTTCACCGCGTGCCATTAGTGGCTCTGACCATAGAGGTTTGGTTCAGAAATTACGCTCCTCCTTGTAAAGTCGCAACGCTGGAGTTTTGAGGGCGAGGCGGTGCAGCGAACGCAACGCGCCTCTCAGTGAGGCAGCGGGGCCGCCACGGTAGAGGAAACAAGGTAAGGTCATTTCTATGGGGGGAAAATACGCCTCCTTTTGTTCGGCTAGCCAATAGAACGGCTTTATTTCAAACAAACTTTATGACGTCACCTTTGCGACACGTCGTTAGGCCAATAGCGGTGCCAGATTTGGGGCTAGCAGTGTTGCCAGATGCAATATGAGCGCTGCTATTGGTTCGTTGCTATGACGTCTGCATTGCCACACGGTTGACGAAAAAAAGACTGGTTTGACCCTGCCTTGTTTCTTCTACCGTGGCTGCCGCCCCTGCAGCTACGCCATTCCTGTTGGGTACGTGGGCGAGGACCAGCAGCTGGTTCAAGGGGCCTGGTTAAACTCTATATTCTCTTTGATTTGTTATTTTTGATCCTGACTCTTTTAAATGATTTAATGTGGTGTATGTCATTCTGATACTTTACCTATTAGACGAAAATGTCTCCCAAAGTGATTTTCATTTTTTCTTTTGGAGCCGCATGGTCACTTGCATTTATCATTGTTCAATCTAATGAGATTACCTTTCCTGACGATGTTTTGTAGTATCATTTATCCATCACTGTCGTTCTGTGAGAGGTACGAAATATTGTACAAAAACTGCGAGTCTCTCCAAGTCCCAAAAATCAGAACATCATCCTCGTTTTGCCCTCTAGTCTCATGGCAATTGCTTCATCTTCAGAGAAAAAAGGTTGCATTACGCTTCGTTTCTGTATGAAGAAAACACGAAGTTTTCACTCGCTATGCTAGGTATGACTTTCATTATTGCTTTCTTTTAGGGATATTGATGTGGTAGCGGCGGAGTGAGCGAGTCCGCTGTGGCGGTGCAAGAGTGGCGATTGTGCCGATGGGAGCTGGTTCTCCCAAAGCAAATGTGGGGTAAGTTTTTTCCTTCTGATGCGCTCTCAAGAACAGTAATATTACCATTATTATTATTATTATTATTAAATCAAGCAAAGCAACCCCAACGGGACGGATCGTGGATCCATAGATTTCACATAAGAAACCCCGCCAGCATCAACTCCACGAACAGTGAAACAAAAACAAAGAACAAAGAAAAAAACTAAAGGAAGAAAACAGGAGAAGGAGAAGGAGACATCAGCCACGCAACAACCAGGAGTTGACAGCACCCTATACACTCACTTAAAATTGAGTACTTGTAATCGAACGCTGTTTCCTTATTCGAGCAAGTAAAGTCTTTTGTTCTATGACGGTGATTGCACAAAAAATATGTCATACATTTATACATGAATCATGCAGCACTGGTGGCAGGCGCTGCCCAATAAGCCACCAGCAGCTGAGAGAGGCGAGCGCCTCATACTGCTGCAGTAGCGGCACCTTCATAGCATCCGTCACGAAGCGTCTTGACAAGTTCCTGCGGTTGCTGAGCGTCTCGCCAGACAGCCAGGACGTAGTTTAATCCATCAGTGTCAGAGTGCTGTGCTGCGCTTCCAGTTCTCACTGACGCCCTGCCAGTTGTGCTGACGGCGAGCTGGTGAGCGGCTTGCGTCCCTGCCTTCCTGTCGCAGCTGCTGCAGCGGAGCCTCGCGTCTTCCCGTGGATCTCAAGCGTTAAATGACAGACCTTGTTTTGTCGCGAGACGTTTACACAATTCTCTTCGTTTTACACTCACTGTGTGGTGAATTATTAACAACTGTATCCAAATGAATAGCTTACAAGCCCTGTCTAAAATGATGGGATTTGATGATGTTCGACAGAGCGCGTAAATCAGTTTATTAGTATTGTTATATAAAAAGAATATCGCTCTGATTTTTGACCTACCGGAATTTTGCACCGAACACAATCATCATACAAGCATCATTTTCTCTTAACTTTCAACTACATCAAACCTTCACGAAAGGCGTCAAAATAATATATTTATCCAAATTGTATCCATGATTCACATACTTGATTTAAACTTTGAGGAAGTGAAACCCATTTCTCACATACTCTCATGGAGTACATTTGGTTATGCCAGTTGAAAGTTTCCACGATTACGGCTAAAAAGCCTTAATAATTACTAGACTCCCTGTGACCCTCCATGTCAGGTCATTTTTGTAACTATTTCTACGACAAGGAAGTTGGTTGATGATCGTTGGTTTTGCGAGGAAAAATCAGTCTACACCAATGAAAATGCTATACAAAAATTTGCCGACAACCCAATAGGGAGGAAGTTGTTCAGTTGTAAGAGCAGTCATTTGACGCACCGCTGCTGCAATTGGATTGCTGCTCATTGCAGTTATTGCTTGCTCGGCATTAAGTTATGCCAGGTTAGCAAACCCGATCTAACTCATCTAATCTAACCTGCTGATCTAGCCGGATCACTCGCGATTTTTACAAACGACTACTGCAACATTAGAACTTTGTTCTACGGTGTGTTGTACGTTATTGCGCTGTGTGGAGTCCTTATTTTTTTTAAATAAAACATTTCTGTGACTGACCTCGAATCGTTACCGCGAAATGCTGCAACGTTTTACTACCGAACGTGATCGTGACAATCTACGTTTCCAAAAAGATAAAAATGCAGCATCGCATGTGTCTCGACGGTCATTCAGAATCTGGAGCGCATGTTTCCAGGCTTCCAGGTCATCCTATTGACAAGTTTGTGGGTGAAATATCGAAGATCTGAACCCTGCAGTAAATCACGAAATCAATGTTCCACGGGTCATGATTGATATCACTGCGGCGAACTCCCTAAAGAGCCTCAGGAGCTGCGTCGACCGTGGCGGGACAAACTCGTTTCTTGAGGCGAGTTACAGTGGAGTTCATCACACAACCCAAATTAATATCAATTTTTGCATTGAACCCGGATAGGGACATTCATTAAATGAACGCGCCTTCATTTGGTCTTCGTTGAGTATTCATGAAAATTTACTTCATAACCACCAATGGGTCACATTGCAGAATACGCGATCAAGCTTCGACCTTTAAATACAGTTTGTCGCATCGTAAGAAACGTTTCAAGTGATGAGATTTTCAAACCGCTTGAAATGAAATTGCATCAATGCACTATCCGGCTGTTTCAAGTTATTTCTTGTTTCGTCAGTTTCTTCTTTATCACTAAGCTTAGAAAATACTACATCCTTTTCCACGCCCTCGTTGAGCTAACTTATCGGAAACATTTTTTCAGGAAATCAGCACCTGTATCTCGTCTTCTGCGTAATGCAGCTGGGAAGAAAATTTAACTTTACACTAATTTTGTCCAAAGAGCAAAGTGGAGAATTTTAATCTAGGTTATCACTGCAGGAATGCAAGATTTTGAGTTGGCTTTGTGGTATTTCTGAAGTATAACGTAAACGGGGATAACAAAACATACATACATTGAAACATGATAATCTTCAACTTTTACATGTATCCTAGACCCTCGTCTGATCCCATTCAGCTTTTTTTTAACTAATTATCGATCTAAAAATTTATTGAAAACTAATATAATCCAGTGTCAATAAACGTTTTTAAATCATGTGTACTTGCAAGAGGAAGAATGAGAAACAACCCAGATAAAAGGAACATTTGTACCCGACCGTATCCACAATACCGAGTGTAGGATCTTCATGAGAAGTTGCACAAAGAAGACTGCGAATTTATCTGAAATGAAAATTAAGTTAAATTTTCCCGTTTGCTTCTGAAAAAATGGCGTTGAATTTTACAGTGACAGGAGTGCAGTGACAGGGCTGACTGAAGTGACAGGAGTGTAGTGGCAGGGCTGACTGGAGTGACAGGAGTATAGTGACAGAAGTGCCAGGAGTGCAGTGGCAGGACTGATAGGCGTGCAGTGACAGGAGTGAAAGGAGTTAAGTGGCAGGACTGACAGGATGGCCAGGAGTGCAGTCACAGAACGGACACAAGTGCCAGGAGTGCAGTGACAGAAGGGCAGTGACAGAACTGACAGGAGTGCAGTGACATGAGGGCCCCCGTTCGTTGGCTAGCCAGGGAAGATTATGACGCCAAAATTATCCCGCCAGCGCCGAGACGGCCGAACTCTCGCAGAATGTAGAGACACTCGAGCGGTGCTACTTTACACGCAGTCTTAATTTCTGTGTTTCGTATTCCTTCTTCTTTGGTCGAAATTCAATAATTACTAAATTCTATCGTTGCTTTGACTCAATTTTTATAATTTTAGTTGTTATTGTACTCTATCTCAAAAAAGTGTGCCCGTTCGTCAGCTTTGTGTGCCATTAATTTAGTTTTGCAGAATTGAAGCATGTAATTTTTAACTTTGAAGCTCAGTGTTAGCAGTAAACTGTATAAAACTTAATGAACGTTTCTCCTTGTATTTCCTGTTTTTCTTGAACAAGTGGTCAATTCGCTGTGGGTTGATATTGCACAATAAGTTCATTGGCGAACATTAGACTCCAATAGACGACATTAGACTCCAATTGTTGTACTTCCGCAGCAATAATGCAAGATCCGCTCATAAAAGACTTTCGTACTCCTTCATTAACGAAATAAATGTCCATTAAAGCTAAAGGTAGTGAAAATGAAAATAGTTCCTCAGAAAAGCATCGAGTGAAAGGAAACTTGGGGCCACTAAATGAGCGGCTCCAGGTTGGCGCGGCTGATAACATGCAAAATAGGCCCCATTACACCAGCAAAAGTTGCATTGGACGAGGAGAGCTCCTAGAAATCTTTGAAGTGAAAAGTTAAGCCAGGCAACGTCTCGGTATCGGCCCTGTGAAATACAAGGCTGGTCTGGCCATCCGTCTCGCAGAAAGTTGGACGATTAGGCGACTGCCGTATCGGCGATACTCGACTAATGGAACTATTAATTTCAATTCCCTCCATTGTTGGATGCAGGGCATTCTTCGCTCAAGTATTGAGGTGAGAAGGCATTTTTGCTGCCGAAAGACAACAGCTTCATCAAATTAGCGGCATCGAACTCAAGAAATCGCCGGGTAATTAACTCAATACGAACTCTTAGAAAATTCCGGGAGTTCTCGCGTGTTGGAGTTGACCGGACTGGGCGTGTTCTTCAGTCCTCAACTCTCAGCGTCAATCATTCCTTCGCAGCTTTATGGGACCTTCATATTTTTAAACTCAAGCTATGTGGATGTGAACACTGCGATACGATATATGTATATGTAGATGAATTAGTTTCGTATTCATGCGTATTCGTTGTGTCTCTTGGGACTGAATTCCATCCCAAAATGACGCCAAGGCGTCCCTACGTCCTCATCATAGCAGCTTGGTCCTGGTCTAGTAAATAGTTGTAAGCAACTACGTTCAATGCCTCTAAATTTACTTCTAAATATCAGTGTAACACTGTCTTTGTTCGTAAATAATGGGTCCAATTTTTTTAAAGTGGCTTCGTTAGGTTAGTTCAGCTGTGAATAATAGTTAGCGACATTTCTTAGCCTTGCCTCTACAGACGGTGTCTTCAAGTGACAAGTTGGTCGATGTCTCCAACAGAGGGATGGAAATATCATTTTAAAACAATTCCCCTCAGGAGGCATATGATAGGCAAAACATTTGAGTTAGCTGAGTTTGTCCGTCTCGTGTTATGGGGACTGGGGCCCCCATCTATTGTTAGGTTACCTCAGCTATAGAGAAGTCTTCGGGACTTCTTCAATGTCCCCTTGGATTCTTTCGATTTTCATACTGTCTTCGTTATCTCTTTTGATTCTCTGCTTTTTTCTTTACTGCTTCTGTGTGCGTGGTATCCTGCGTGGGAACGCACCTTGTACGTGGATTCCCCGTTCTATCAAGTGCACACTGAATCTTCCCTTCCTTTTGTGAAAACATTTTTTCAATAGAAACGGAGCCTCAAACTATTATAATACAGGACACTTTCAAGCGATGTGAATATTAATGTAGGATATCGAGTTAGTAATATTTAAGTTATTAATATCCGTGGAACAATACATTACGTCACGATTGGCGTTTACCTGGAATTTTTCTTCAATTACCACCAATTTTATGACACAAAATTCGTGACACAAGTTTTTCATTTTGTTTTTTCTTCTCCTAACTCAAACTTTCTTATTTTCATTGCATTCGCTTACCGATCAATGATGATTAAAGCTTCACCTGTAAAATCTAATTTGAGAACATCAGTTTTACGCGTCAGATGGCGGTCTCTCGCTCTCCAAACCCTGAAATTTCATGATTGAAATTTGAAACTAAATGGCTTCAAATTTCTTGATTGAAATTTAAAACTGATTTTTACCAAAGTTCTTAATTGAAAATTAACAACCATCCGTTCCGACACAAAATGACCTGCGTTACGGCAACGTCATACGTATTTCAGGGAACTAATAATTCCATCCCTGGAATTCTACTCCTCACTGCAACAAAGTCTCAGGAGAGAAAGGGCTACGGCCGATAAGAAGCTCGAGTGGAATATTTTTGAGTCCCGAGTTTGGAAGCTGCGATTGTGTTCTGCTTCGCGTCGCAACTAATTTCAGGAATGGACTTGAAATGGAAAAATTATTTTGTTAACAGAGGCGCTTTTATTTCTAGCTGTTGTTTTGATTGCGACGAACTATTTTTCTATTACGGCTGCCGAAAACCCTGGGATTTTATATTCAAGTACTCGTGTGTTCAGCAACGTCGCTGAAATTGTGATGAACGGCTAAGACCGCACCATGACGCTGCTGTGTTGTCCATCGTTCTTCACCTCCAGTTCGAAATGCACTGCGAAGGCTTAAAGACGGGAAAGTAAATTCTGTACACTTAAAAAGCACTGATTTTTTTAGAGGAATATAAGTTGCAGCAAAATGAGTAGTTTGCGATTTTTTTCTGATATACTACAATATAAGCAAATGCCTCGTCTCTGTAAATGCTCAAAGAGTTCGACGCGTTTGACTGTAGCTGAAGTTTTCTGAGCAGTCAAGACGCACTGAACTCCTGCCGTCTGCAGCTGCACTGAACTGCTGCCGTCTGCAGCTGCACTGAACTGCTGCCGTCTGCAGCTGCACTGAACTGCTGCCGTCTGCAGCTGCACTGAACTGCTGCCGTCTGCAGCTGCACTGAACTGCTGCCGCTGCTAAAATAACTTCAGCGAGTCACTAGCAAACAGCCATTTCCTAACTGAAGAACTCAGGGTCTAATTGATCAGTTTTCGATAACTCAGAGCCTCATTACGGGATCTTTTTGTCTCGTAATTGTGCGGTTATGTTAAATTTTCTGTCGGTTTTATGCCCCGAGGTTGAGGTGGCACGAGGCCGACGAGCACATTTCCCAGTGAATGCTTTCAGGTGACTAATCCTTCTGAAAACGCAAGAAAAAGCGATTAATCCGTGTTTGTGAGAAGAGTTTGATGTTATGTTCTTTTGAGTGTTTGTTTTAAAGGTAATTAATCAGTTAAGTGCGAGCGCTGATTCAAGAGAGAGTTGATGGAAACTGTCGGTGATTCTCATGTACGGAAAGTTATTGGTATTTGCTCTCCTCCCCAGGCCAGACAGTATTATTTGATGAAATCGTTTGTAATGTAATCGTGTCATAGCAATATCGTTTGGAAAATATTTTGGTTAGTTGAAAAACTGAGAAAAAGACCATACCTCCGGGCGTGAAGCTTACTTTCCGGCTAACACTGGAATGCTTAGCTGGATCTTTCTGTTCTTTTTAAATTTAGTTTTGAGTGAATTGTGTTAAGTAGAAATACGATAGTCATTAGCAAACAGTCGTATTTGATTCGAACAAAAAATCATTTCAAAATGGGTGAAACAACTTGTGGTACACGCACTAAAATTTGCTAAGTGCAAGAATTTGCTATCAGCTTCATGAAGTTGTTGGTATAAATGAAGCTCTCGTAACATGCGATCTTCACCTGCGTTCACATCCGTATAAACTATAAGAACTTTTCCAAACCAGTGCCATGAATGAAAGCTTCCTCAAAATCTTCTTCATGTTAAATTCTAACGCTCCAAATTCAGGTACAATTATTTGAATTGCGATTAGTTTTCAGTGAGAACAAAGTCAAGACCAAAAGTATAATATTGGAGTGGCAGTGTCCGACATAGCGAGGTCTGCGCACCTGAGACGCATTATATCAAATGAAAGCCTCAGAAATGAGATCCGGGGCTCCGAGGCTGTGTGCTGCGGCGATTGCGGTGCCCTGATCTGCTCAACTCGCCCTTGGGATTGTGGAGAGGGCGGTGCCTTGAAATAAACTTCAGGCGACTTCACTCGGCGAGCTCCTTGGCTGCTGTGCTGGCGTGCTGGCCTGAGGATGTTGTAGCGGCTTCATTCACTCAAATGAAGTCCCGTTGTTTTTAAGAATATTTCTTTCGTTTGTGTTGATCGCACGTCTCTGACAGGGCAATAGCTCACTGAGTTCTTCTCTGGGGGCTGGAACCCAGCATTCCTGAGATGCCTGTGTAGCCCTGAGTGGTGTTGTGCCCTGACCCTGAATGGTGTCCTGAGTGGTGGGCTCAGAGTGGGGCACACCAGGCACCGTAAATGAGCCCGGACTCACGGGTCTCCCCTACCGCCGTCCGTCACCTGAGCCGTCGCTGCGATTGTGTTGCTCCTGAGGTTCCTTTCATGAGCCGACTGCGCCGGTCGTGGCTGGCGTGTCACCTAAAGATTCTTCACTGGATCATTTTTTCATTAATTTCATGGTGACACCTCAAGATGTTTTGATGGATTTTATTTTTTACCTAATTTCATAGTTAACCTAATGATATTTCCATGGATCATTTTTCCCTTAATTTCATAGTTACACCTAAAAATATTTCCATTGATATAATCTTTTTCCTTCATTTCAAAGTTTAGTTAACCCTTCACGCGGTTCACTTGAAGAATTTAGTCAAGTTAAAGAACTGTTTGAGAACTCAATGAATCCTTGACTTCCATTTCGTTTTTCTATCATCGTACGGACTTGTCCATTGTATGATTTTTTTGAGCGTTTTCATTAATTTTATAAATTGAAAGATTGAATAATCGCAGTCAAATTATAGAGCAAAAACTGCCCTCATTGAATGAAACTACACTTAATCAGACGTTGTACTACGATATCCTAAAGAAAACATCCTCTTCTGTTTATGCGTCGAATACATCCTCTAACTTCACGCTTCCTGAGCGATTGTTAGTTGTATTGTTTTGTTTCGCGAAATATTTTTCAGAGCATGCAGTGTTTTCTTCAATTCCTTCAAATCCAGTATCCGAGGATCCTGTTATAGGGCAAATCCCCTTCGGAGCAAACACGGAGCATCTTTGCTCGAGTGATTCTCAGTTGCCTTTTTGCGACTTGTGTGAGCCTGGGAGTGTTGCCTTCATGAGAGGCAAGACTTGGTCACCCCAAGGTGACTCTGCGTACAATTCGAGTGTAGGCCATTGAAGGACCCAAAGATTGATGTGACAGTGGCAAACAAGCGAGTTCTATTCACAAATATAGGACACGAGATGGCTTTTTCTAACCCACAGTTTTGTGCTTCGAAATCATTTCTCGAAGCAGGTTTAGTCCAACAAACGAGTCCTTTGTTGTGTCAAGTCGTTTACTGAAGGCGGGTTTTGCTTTATTGTGATTCTTTACCGTTCCCTTCTGGGAGGATTTATTAAGCATGAACTACATAGAAACCCTAATACTTTTCGGTCCAGTGTCCTGAATAGTGCGAGACAAAATTTACTTACGGTGTCTCACAACATATTTAAAATATTTAAAATGTACTTTGACAGCACTTTATACGCGCAGCTAAAGTATCACATTGGTTTTCAAGCTTAAAGCTATGACTTTTTTAAGCAAATGATGCTAGGATGAGCTTTCTTATGAGACAAAAATTTTATTTTCGCCATTGATTTTTACTAAAAACCGCCCTCTTCTATTTGAAGACAACTCAAATAGAATTTATATTTTTAATGTTAACCAACTCAATCTCAAAATGATTAAATATTTAGTGAAACTAAGGCGAAGGATATAATTTTCTGCATCCTTTCCCTTCAATGATGAATAAACTCAAGACAGCAAAGAGCGCCGGTGACGGTCAACTCAATGCAGTCGAAGCATCAATGGTACCGTCACCGACGCATTGTGTCGGTCGACACGAGGTGTGGGCCAGAATTACGCACCTTAAGTTACATCGGAAGAAGATCCCAGCGATAGCCAAACTGCTGTGTTAGCTGTTGACAAGCCATTTTACCTCAAATGGCTGCATTCTATTGTCCATTGTTGTACACGATTTAAATTCTCATCTTCTCGTTCTCATTCTAATTTAGTTTTGATTGTCACGCAGCCATTTGAAATCATTTGGTCTCAACATATTCTCAGGGAGAAACATTATATTGAGGGGAACTGACTGCAGCTCGCGCATTGTAATACCCCGAGCTCATTGAATATGAGCGCATCGCACAAACCAGCGAATTTTAAAGTTACTCTGCGAGGATCTCCGTATCGTCCTCTTGTTCATTAGACAGAAGTTCCTGCTGCGGAATGTTTTGAAAATGTCAGGAATCCATTACCTCCTTCTTACTGCTCTTCAAACCCTCATTAAGTTTCTGTTTTCTGTGATATTCAGGATCGCGTGCTCAACATGTGTGTTTAAAGGAAAGATTTTATGCATACCCGACGCAGAATTGATACTTATAAATAATTGACATGTTATTTTTGTGCTGTGTGATGGCTTGCACAATTTCACACAGCTTCATGAACTAATTACAATTCAAGGGTAATTAAGTACACATCTGAACTCGGTACACAACATGTTTAATTCTCGGATGTTTAGCGCGCGTTATAAATAGCGAGAGCTGGAGCACCGCTGCTGATGCTTATTGCTCCGTCAATGCGCTCAAATTTCAGCGACAGATCATCGCAAGGGGAGGTGCGCCAGAGAATAATACTTCTTAAGTAATGAGCATGCAGCAATTGGCTGGCATTAATTGGGTTAGGTTATTATTGGGTAGTTAATTAGATGTGCCGCAGAGCTCACCACAGTTAAGTGGGTCCTTGATGATGAGTATTTAATGCGTGAAGTGATCGTTGCAGCGCTGTGCTGCTGACATGCTTGAAAACGCTTCAAAATTACCTAATTATGATCGGTATGAAATATTTCTTACCCAGAATTCGGCAACAAAATGAATTTCACCTCTTCTTGTGTTGATGGAGTATTCATAAAGCCTTGATTCTCTCTAATTTTTAGAAGAAAACTTGATTTTTTATTTTAATTCACGCCTTGTTGAATCTACTTTGAGATGATTCATCTCACATATTTTGTCTCTTTTTTCCAGGTATGGAATTTTTTGTCAACGCCGTCGTCAGATCCTGAGCTCCTGATCTGGTGAGTGCACTCTGGCTCGCTGCACGTGGGGTGATGAGCAGCGCGTGGGGGTGATGGGCAGC
>JACJUY010009169.1:2167-21792 GCA_014220935.1 Platorchestia sp. MABIK | reverse complement strand
TTGGTGTTCCTCAAGGATCCATTCTGGGTCCGCAATTGTTTTCTATTTTCATTAACGATTTCCCTCCAATGCCTTCTAACACTCGAATCTCTATGTATGCTGATGATGTCCAAATTGCAATGACAAGCTCTGTGGCAGAAATACCACTGACGAAAAATGGAGCTGAAGCCCCATTGATCAGCCTCAAGTCATGGTATGACCAAAATGGTCTCAAGCTAAACGCGAGTAAAATACAATTCATTGTTTTTGGGTCAAAAGATAAAATAAAAGATATTCGAAATCTGGATCTAACTCTTACGGTTGGAAATGATTAAATTTACCCATCAGAAAAAGTAAAAAATTTGGGTATTTGGTTCAATAGAGACATGTCCTTCAAATCCCACGTTGATAAAACTTGCAACACAATTCACGGGACTTGAATGTTTTTAATCGTATAAAAAGTATGCTTGACGAAGAATCCAGATTAATGGCCATCCAATCCTTGGCCTTATCACGTATTGACTATTGCAGCCTGGTATGGGGAGATATACCGAAATATCTTCAAAAAGATCTACAAAAATGCATGAATTTTGCAGCTAAGGTTGTATGCAGAAGTAAATTAAAAAAGAATGATCACGCAACACCTCTCCTGAATAAGCTCGGCTGGGCTCCTATTCAGGAGAGGTTTCTGGCGCACAAAGCCCAATACGTATTCTCCTCTTTATATCTTCCTCATAGCAATGCTGAAGTGGTGAAATTCCATTCCCCTACCGTCACCAACCTAAAGCCGAATAGGAAACGTGATGTCTTAATCAAATACCGTTCATCTAACATCGGGCAGACAGCTCTGTCAGTATCAGGCGCCTTACTGTGGAATAAACTTCCCCAGAGCAATAAAACCCCTCAAACACTTAGAGAATTCAAAACTAAAATAGCTCTCTATCTTGCGTCTACACAGTAAGTGTAAGCTGCAGTACGTACTGGAAAAGAAGTCTGGAATTTTTAGTGCTAATTATCTCATCTTTTCATTACATCATACAACAATAAAAACATATCTGTATTATGCATTTGCAATTTGATTGATAACTTGTATGCGAATATTAAGTACATGTATTTACTAACATGTGACGCTCCTATGTATGTATATGTGTATGGATATGTACGTGTATGTGAGTATATATATATATATATAGAACTTATTCCCTTCCTAAAATGCTTTAGTTAATATTGTGTGACAATGTGCCGTCCCTTACAATCTTTGAGTATACTTTGGCCACACTATAATAGGTTGTTCTCTCTCTTTTTGTCCCAGCAATGTTGAAAATGTTATGGTTGGCATTGTACAACGATCCCATACATCTGTTTGAATCCGGGTAACTTTTTTGTGTCAAAGCTAGTAACATATGAAGTTTGATATTTGTGTTACTGAAAAATGTTTCATTTTATCCGAGCCTGTTATTTAGCTTACTTGTTGATCCGAAAAGTGTAAAATTACCTCTAATATTAACCTCGCAGTCTAAAACGCCAATTAATTCGGATCTACCCATTTTACTTTCAACCATAATCCCTCATTTCACTAGTTCCAACGTTCGTAAGCTCAAATTTCAATATGGGAGTGCACTAACTAGAGTGTTTTTAACAACAACGCATCACATGCACAATGTTTTCTCGACCACTTGTAATAAAATCCACTGTTAAAATCAGACCAACGCAACGAAGGGAAGGCATTTTCTTCGTACTTTTCTCCCAACCATTTGTTTCAAAAATTAACTGGTTTAGGTATTACGATCCCCAAGCGTAGATATCAAGTAAAGTCTAAATTTTGAGATATTTGAAAGCGTTTTTTAGCTCATATTAAAACATTTGAACATGCGACGTATTTCTTTGGCAATTTTTACTTTCCTACGCTTGTGTGTGCATTAAGACGAAATCATTTTCGGTGGTTAATTTTTCGTATTGTTCCAGCTATGCAGCAAATATTATGGACTTATGATCAAATATACGCGCACCCCAACTAGAGTGTTTTCAACTATGTGTCACAGGGATTTTGTTTTGTTTTCTCAGTTACTCACATTCATTTTGCATTTTCAAAACCAAATTAATTACCTCAAAGAGGGAAAGGATGTTAATGTGAGGGAGTTTTAGCATCTTCTTTCCCTTCTTTCGTTCTTAATTGAAACATTTTAAAAAAAGGCCACGGATTCGAAGAATGTCATAACTTTAAAGAACATCATTTTGTAATCGTCTTATTCTAGTCTCAAATTGCTCTTGATAGCTTTGTGTGGAAAACTCTTACGTTCTTACTCTCGCGAAAACATTATGACAACACTATTTTGGATAGTTAACTTTTTGTACGGTTCCACCTGTGTTGAAAATGTTACGGCGAGCAATGTACAACAATACTTTTCATGTCTTTGACTCCGATGAACTCTTTGCGCCAGTACTATTAACGTAAGTAAGAAATATCATAACCATCTTCTGTTTCGTTATAGTGAATATTATGTTCTTTCCGAGCTCACCACTTGGCATACTGTATGATGCGTTAGTGTGAAAAATTGTCTAAAATCCCGATTGTCGACCTCATAGTTCTAGACGCAAAATAAATCAAATCTGTTCATTTTTACTTCTAACATCAATCCCTCACGCTCGTATCACTAGCTCCTACGTTCTTATGCTCATATTTTCAAAACGAGTTCGCACTAACGAGAGGGTTTTTCAGCAATGCGTCACATGAATTATGTTGCCCCCCTCCCCTGTAGGAAATAGGAGCCTGGGTTGCCCTTCTTAAATAAAATAAAAAAAAACTGTCTTCAAAAACTGCTTTACTGAAATGCATCCACGAATTATTTCCCAAAATATGACAATAATTATCGGAACATGAACAACCTTTATCTATCCAACAGAATACATTTGACAACTATAAATTATGAGCATCATTCATCAAATCGTCAGGAAATATAATTTAATTAATGAAATATTTTTCCAAATGAGCATTATCTGGACGTCAGTAATAACGCCGACAAACTACGCATCACTAACCATAAGAAATGCAATATTAACGCACTCATCATCACAAAATGCATCGGCGAAAGACAGCTCGGTAGAACTGTGAAGACAACTATCTATCAAGTCGTAAATTTTCCGCTCTTAATTTCCAAAAATAAGAGCATTTCATTTGTGCGGTGAATTAACAAAACTATTATTAAAATACGTAACGCATATTCCTTGATAATGCTCCATCAAAGTAGACGTGAATCGCAATTGAAACGCGCATTAGGAAGTTCGAATTGCAAAAAATTAGCCAGAAAAGCTGTACAACAGAGCTACCTAACCATCGTACAAACAACTATGTGAATAATCTCATCCTGAAGTACACGTACACAAACGCCGACTTGCGTGAGATTCAAACAAGAGTCTCGTGCGGCTTCACTACTATTGATCCACGGAAGTACGTTTTCCCTTTTAACACGCATTCAAACGAAGTCATGGAAATTGATGGGCAAAAAATAAACTAATTTATTCATTAGAGCCACTCAAAAAAACTCAAGTATTGGCGTGGCAAGAAAAACTAATTTACCATCAGAGAACGATCCATGATATGATTTACATGACAAAATGGAAACGAAATTACAAGCTAACAGAGGTTCATAAGCATCCCAACACACCGCATGTGCAGTATAACAACTATGTGTCCGAGTTGTGTGAAAGACTATTCCAAATACGATTCAGAAATTGCGATTAACGAAATTGAGAATGAAAATAGGAAAATATCATCGTAAACGAGAACAATGCAAGCCTCAAACGATAACCCGAGAACAGCCCACTCGGTTTGTTGATATTGCCATATTGCATTCTATCCTACCGGTCGACTCAATTGAAACGGACAATAACCTTCAGACAAACAAAATCCTTCTGTTCTCTAGGAAGAGGGTACTACGTCAAAAATCAAAGATTAATTTTAATAGAAATTCTAAAAACTGAATGATCAAACAACATCTACCGAGGCTGAAACTCGCAGGCTACTATATTTCTATTCCGAGTTATACACAGCGACTCCCAGATCGCGAGAACTTGCAACAGATTATCGATCGACTTCGTTCTCTTTTTGCAGGAAGTTGATGATTACGCCTAAAACTTCGTCACCTTGCTAATATCTCCACGCAAGCTCTGATAACACCGTCCTGAGGTTTGGAATTCTAGCTGAAGATTTGTTTATCTTGTGACGCTAGGCGTCCCTCACAGCAACCGAAGCCATCGCATCAAATCAGAGATGTGCTTCTCAGGTGCGCCTTGTTGTGATCAAACAAGTATGCAGGCAAGCTGCAGCGCTTCTATGACGGGCAACGAAGAGCAGACAGGTCTTCAAACGGTACTAGCGAGTGCTGAGCTCCAAAGCCCAGCAAAATCCTGCTACACGATGCAACCAATGGCTACCAAAAGTACAACGGTGTTATCGCTAGGAAAGAAAAGAGAACAGAATCAATTTATTACTGCACAAGAGCAACAGAATCCTTAAACTTGGTAATGTCACAATATGAATACAAGTCATACTTCACGAGTGAGCAAAACACGACTAGATCGTTTTGAATGCAATCAACAAATTTTATTAGGCCAAATATATACAAAAAATTTAATAAAATTCATTTTTCACAAAGTAAATCCAATTACTCGAATAATGCATAAAAATGAAGAGTAAAATGTGAACACATAGACAACGAAAAGCATAACCGCCAATAAATAATTTTTCCAAGAAAGGCATTCTTGCACCGCTGAGTTGAAACAATAATGGCAAACTAGAAGCCCACTCGCAAATGAAACACGCAAAGCTACGGCAGCACAGCCCTCAGTTCTACGAATTAAGATATGAACACAGCAGAGGAAGACGCGATGGCACAGATCAGCACAATAAATGCAAGGTCATAAACAAGGATCGCAACCTTGGGGGAGTCGCTTAAATTAGAAACGTCACACGCTGCAAAACCTAGTCATGGCACATAAAATTCTGGAGTAAAACCGGTACAAATTGCGATTTGATACGCCGATAAATTTATATTCAGCCATTTTTAAGGCACTGTATTCAATAACTTTCAACGAGATAATGGCAATACGATTACTTGAACAACTTGCGAAACTACTGATCTTCAAGCGAACGTGTAACAATTCTTTCTGAAAAACATTTCATGTAAAATTGCGAATAAAATAAGAATTCCGAAAATTAGAATTTAAAATGCTAATAAAGTCAATACTGTATTCCAAACCTGGTCTCTGAGTTAGCGAGCTTCAACAGTTGCAGAGTAAAAATAAGGAAATTTACCTGTAGAAATAGACGTTCGCGTTGAAAACACAGTCAGTCTTTCCAATCAACGAAAGTAATTTCTAAACCAGAAGTTTCCAAATTTTCGCATTATTGAAATTAATTTCAAACTTTATTTACTGCATTTTTAACTTTCAATTCTTAAAATTTGTTAAGCACAATGTACCTTACTTCTAATTTACGATCCAAATCTCAATCTATTTTCAAGTTTAAATGCATACCGTATTACGAAATTTCATTCTTGTACTAAGGTTGGCACGCAAGGACTCTTTCAAATGATTTAATTTTAGCTTCGAGAGGAGGTAATGAAAGGTTTTTTAAGCACCTTCAATAATGCGCTGGAAGACAGATTGAAAGACAACCATAAGCCGAGTTTAGCATAACACGTAGGCCCCAATACGAACTACACACTAATATTAAAAGGTCGACAGGCCAGGCATTGGGAAAGACTCCGCGAACTTCTCCACCCTGGCTCTGATGTCGGCAATCTTGGCCTGGTGAACGTCTTCCTTGAGGGCCTTGTTCCAGGCGGCGAGCGCGGGCCCTGACGCAGCCTGCGCCTCCCTGGCCACCTGCAGCGCTGCCACACAACACCCCATTACAGCACCTGCCTTGCCTGCTCCACTCGCTAAGTTCATGTCGTGCTTCTCGAGGTGCAGCGTGCACGCCACGCACACAGTGAGCGCAAAAAATACATAACCTACTATTGATTGAAGAAATTACATCAATAAAGTAGTATTTTCAGTTTTCGTTGCCCCTTACATTTTCTACAGTGATCTTCAGAAATTGACTGAGATGGGTTAAACTAACACATTCAATATTCAGCTCAAATTTAAAGTCAAATGATTAGAAAAATAAAAAATATCAAACATTAACTGGGTTCATTAAATTCCATTAATTTACAAAGATTGTTAGAAAAACTTAAGCACAACCCACCGGCGGGTCGTATCGCAAGCCATGTGTTGACACGTTGACCGCGTAGTGGTAAATACGTGCACCACTAGGTACATTGCTCATTTGTGCACCAGTATCAATGCATGGCATTCCAATTATTTCACTACCAATATTTAAATTAAATAATGGAGAACAAGTTCAAATATTAACGTGCAATTATATTTTTCCCCGCTTCTTCAAAAGGATTAAAATGAAATCAAAGCGTGAAGACGGCTTTTCAATTCTGCTTCGTCCAACCTAACCAAACCGAACGTAGCAACCACTCAAACGCAGTAACGAGTTAAGGTTAGATATTACTCCTAAAAATATTTAGGAAAGATTCAACAGAATGCATAATTTAATTATTTCCAAGACATTCAATTTATTTTAACATTTTCTCCTACTATAAAAGTGGTACCTGGAATTAACCATCGAAAAATACTTATTATAGAAAGTGTCTCTTATGATTTGACAAGTATGGAAACTTAGCTATCATGGCGACGTGTATGCAGTATCAAGCTCAGCGAAAGAAAAATGAGGCATGACTGAAAATAAAACAATGCACTCCAGAGCAGAGCGGGAAAGTATTCATTTCGAAACTACGGGAGTTACGATACGTGAGCGAATAGCTTACAGTGATCAAAATTTTGCCAAGGATTAGTCTTCACATGCATGTCTTATTATTAGTTACATTCATTCGAGTTGAGGTTTTATTTTGAATTGTACTTTATAATGCTTTTGGCAACCTGAACCGTATATCCAAAAGATGATTTCGAACTTTTAACGCTCAATTATCAACTTGTCTATATTGACCTAACTTCCGTTGATCTACTTTCTTCTTTATTGATCTTAAAATGAATGAAAAAGAACGCCATTAATAAAAGGCACCCTTAATGAGTATCACAATCGCAGATAAATTTGCTGCATTTCTTTCTCTGAGCATTACATTCATTAATTTATACGAGTTAAGTTTTCATTAACATGGCCCAACTACTTATCAATCAGGAATAACTCGAAACTTCGCACTGATATTAAGTATCCTCCTATAGAACTAATTTTTTCTACGAGCTGACCTACCAGAATTTTTCAGTTTTCAGCACTAACTAGCCAAATACCGTAACATTTCAATTAGAATATCATTAATGAGCTAGAGTGTCATACGAGACAGACAGGATGCCAAAGCTACACTAAGAGAAACACAGAGTCTGCCTTTATTAATATTCGATATCCTCAAGTCTATGAACCGAAAAAATTTCAAGTGACACTGATGCTCACCTACGAACACTAATAAGCAAATGGCATACAGCCTAATTTTACCACCAAAACTATTCAAAATAAGTGGCTGGTGCCAGGTGATACATTACCATAGTTTGAGAAATATCGTAAATAGATGGTACAGGTCAACACAAATACGTCGTTCGCATTGATGAAATTCATGAACCATTCCCTTGCATCTTATAGTTACGGCTGCCCTTACCCTCCATGATGAACTTTACAATGGTGACAAAATCTTCCTCCTTGAGGCCTCGCGTGGTCAGAGCCGGCGACCCGATGCGGAGACCACCAGGGCTGAAGGCAGACTTGTCACCGGGCACTGCGGGAGCACAGTAAACAACATCAGCACGTGTTGGCCCCACACCTCGAGCTTTAGTTTCCTCTGCTTAGGTCTTGGTCTTTATTTCAGCTCAAATCGGAGTTTCTGCTTTCTCTTAAAAGCAAAAATAAAATTCATTTGAATATGTGAAGTGAGAGCGACGCATTCTCAGAAAGTTTGCTTCTGGTGATTATAAACTAGAATGATATCTACAAATGCACGCTTATGCAAGCAAGCAAGGAAATTTTTGATGCAGGCGTGATGCTGTTGAGAACGACAAGTCATTCACTTAAATGAACACAGAATTTTAAAATTTGCTTATCTAAAAAACACTGTCTCTATTAAAACCGTGTTCTCTAATTGCCACGTTGGATGGCTTGGCAAGGATATGGCTAGTGCGAATGGAGACTTCAAAAACGTAAATTTCAAAATTCTGGACTCAATCCCAAATTCGCCAGTTCTTCGCATTTGGAGTCTATGAACGTTTTAAAATCTGTCCATCAGCAAACGAATAAAACTCGGCGGTGAAATTTACTCTAATTTGTTCACATTTTAAATATTTATGGTTTTGTTAATGCCTTTCATTGTCAATATCTTATTATTGGTATTTTCAGAAAAATGGCATTTAGTATGAATATTCTCAACTCTCAAATTTAATTTTCCAGAGGACAAAAAAAGAATTTCTTATAGTCCGAAACGTTTGAACGTGGCAAATCATGATATTCTAAGCTACGTTGATTTTCTTTTTCATTCTCAAAGAGAGATTTCCTAAAAATCAACCTATTTCACCTAGCTCACGTTGTTATGCCTTGTTTGTTGCTAAACCCGTGCTCTGTCAATGAAGGCTTCGTGATACCGCGTTGAATCAAAACCGCGTTGACAGAATTCTAACTAAGATCGCAAAACCTTCGCTGTAATTACAGCTTAGATGGTGTCCCTCACTCCTACCTCCTAGTACAGGGACGAAGCCGTGCAAGCAAGGGAACGGCAATGTAACTACTTGGACTACTTTTTGGCAGATATTTTGCTAACTTTTGGCGGCACAGCTCAATAGCCACACTCAGTTCCCTGCATGCGCACACAAGCTTCTAGAGAGAAGAGGTGGGATGCGACCAAGATACATAGGGCAAATTGAAAAATGAGATCACAACCAGTATCATTCGTATTGTTAACAGTTCAAAGAGTACACTCCCAAAAATTGAAAGAATCGTCTATCTCACTAAGCTCGTTCGTTCATTAATCCCAGTCACAAACAATTTGAATAATGATTGCACTGTAATGTAGGATAATTCGCTTATCTCAACTGTCATTTGTCTCACTTTCACGATCTTACACTCGATACTTCATGGTAGAAAAAAATCATTCGAATTAGTATGGACCGGTAAGGGCCCATAAGAGACGATAGATTAAGAGAAAATATGAAGTTCCAAACTCAAGAACAGGAAGTGTAGAATAATTTAATGAATTACAGGATAGTTATCGATACCGTACTTTGAGGTGTACAAATAAAAAAATTTGTACATACTAACTCATGCACTCGTTAGCAAAAATACACAAAGTCGGATATCACACCAAACTAAACTACCACTAAGTGTCCACTGCCGCCAGAGCTCACCCGTATTCTTGTTGACAGCGATGGAAACTTCCTCCAGGATTTTCTCAGCCTTGGCTCCCGACAATTTCTGGCTCCTGAGGTCCAACCAAACGAGGTGATTGTCGGTGCCTTTGGTTACCACGTCCAGACCTTCCCCCATGAAGCACTCCGCCAGTTTCTGAGCGTTCTTGATTACCTTCGCAATACATGTTTGGGGGTTAGGGGAAATTGAAATTTTCAGAAACATATGTACACATTTCTACATCAGCTATGTTGCCACACACGTAATCAGATATGAATTTTCTTGGCAACAAAGTTATTCTTGTCCCTCAACACGGGATAAACAAAAACCTCCGTAACAAACAACTTTTTATACGAAACACTGACCGACAATAGAAGGTGAGAAAGATTTCCTCAAATCTGAAATAAATATATACGGATCTAATAATTTAAACAATACCCTGTTAGCGTTGTTGAATATAGTGAGCACTGATCAGACTTGGGTGCGTGTGAAGAATAAAAAAAAATTGACTTTTCTTCAAAAGACAACTTTTCAAGGATATGAAATTTATTAGGCATGAAGTACTTCAAATTGTAAGAATTTTGTTTGTATGGCGTAGGCGTAAGCATGCCTAAAGAAAACAATGAAAGTGGATTCATGAATACTGAAGTAGACCACGGGTCAGATTTACTCAACACATTACTTGCGTGACTTTTCTCAGGAAGTTCAGCTCCCTGTGCGTTAAAATAGTTTCATCAATTTACGAAACAATCTTGCAGCCAACGTGAGATGAAAAAAGATTCATATAGTCCACACACAACAGCCAATAACAACGCGGCAAATTCTCAACACACCTAGATGATTCCGACGCTATTTTCATGAGGGTAGAGAAAAAAAATTGATTAATAGTAACTACAACTTTCAACCAAGTAGGAAAAGTATTTCAGCATTTTCACAATAAAATACCAGCCTTTAAATGGAAGTTGTTTTCAGCAAGCGATAGCTAACACTTCAACCTGGCGAGTACAGCAGGGTACAGTACTTGTTATTTGGAAGCTAACATGAAACACTTCTCTAGAAAAAATAGTATTCAACGCTATTTTCAATTATTTATCCTATTTTTTACCCAATTAACACAAGAAAAATACATACAAATTAAATCATGGAATCCTTTTTTCCTCTTCCAATTATTCCTACAAATTTAATCTTGTCACTATCGCTTGATTGACGTATCTCGAGTAGAGACTCCCACAATGTATTTAAAAATACGTTCAATACAGTAGGCAAAATTGCAGTCTAAAACATTTTAGTGGTCGCATGTTTCATCGCCAAGGCAAGCTACGGTGCCAGCTGTCCAATAAGTTAACGTGAAGTTTCGAGTGAATCTGGCCCCTGGTGGCCAGTTCCACGATAAGACCCCCAACTCGGACAGGACTCTAATACAGTGGTACCTCGAGATACGAGTTTAATTCGTTCCAGAACCGAGTTCGTAAGTCAATCAGCTCGTATCTCAAACGAATTTCTCCCATTTAAAATAACTGAATTCGATTGAATCCGTTCCGGACCTATGAAAAATTCCTAAACCATTGTAAATTAAGAATAAAGATTTGTTTTTAAATAACAAATAAACATGCATAGTTAACAAATACATAACAAAATATGAAATAAAGAGTTATTTAGCATAATAGTCTTAGCTTGGAGACAGACCAGTGCGGCTAACGAAGATGAACGGCAAGGAGGAGGGAGGGGGAAGGGATGGAGGCACATATCGACTTCAAAATAGTATTGGTTAATGCATATAAAACAGGGTCCCATTTTAATTACAAGGACAAACTACCTAAAGACATGCTCTCCTTCGTCATTTATAGATATTATTGCGTACGGTGTGTGTCGGAATACGTGGGTTCGACCATTCGAGCCCTGGATATTCGTGTGGCTGCGCATACCGGTAGGAGTTTTCGTACTAAACAATTACTTTCTTCCCCTCCCCAATCTGCTGTTCGCTCTCATGCAGAGAGTTGTGACCTTCCAGTTCGGCTAGACGATTCCAAAGTAATTTCTTCGACATCCGATGCAATTAATCTTGGTATTTTAGAATCCCTGTTCATTTGAAAAGAGAAACCTACCTTAAACAATACGCAATCAGCATTCCCTCTGCAATTAGTGTAGTTTCTGTTTCTTTTTATTTCATAAATTCCCCTGATGAATGTATTTTGACCTTGTTATAACTGTGTTTTTGTATTTTTTCAGGAAGTTGAAAATGACCAACAAATTGGTCGAAACGTTCTTTTTTATTATTGAAATTTATTATTAGAGAAATATGATTCCTATTAAAGCGATTTTCTTTGCTCTTTTATTCATCGTTAGACTTTTGCAAAAAGGTAAACCTTTACTTATATTCATGTACTTTGTATCAAGTTTCTATCAATCATGTACTTTCTGAAGACAACAAAAAAAATACAGTACCGCAAGAAAAAGGTGCCTTGGTTGTTATGATAAAATTTCGAAGAACAAATTTGCAAAAATTGTTCGCTGCAACAAAGCTCGAAGAGTCTCAATGTCAGGGCAACCCTCACCTGTGCATCAGCTCTTTTGCTAAAAAAAATGGATTTCACTAAATAAAAAAGAGAAGAAAGCTCTAAATATGAAAGATGTATGTAAAACGGATTATTTTCACAACTGAATTTATGCTTTTTATAGATTCATGTCGAAATGTCTTCTTTTTCTAATGCGATGGAAGAGCTACTTCTTGTTTTTTTAATTTCTTACAATTATGAGTAAATCATTCCTACTAACATCATATTTCCATTATTTTATCCCTTTCCATTAACTACCTATGGATGTAATTGCGAAATAAACAATGTCAATATTCTCACCTGATGTTTTCCTTAAGTTTGTGAAATATTCACGGTGGCACATATCTGTACCACTATGTCGTCAATATATAGCGTAGCACATACGTATACCACTACGTAGTCAACGTGTTAATGCATCTCCTCACATCATAAATTACTTTTTCTATCTTGCCGGGAGTTCCGAGCACTCAAGCTACCTCGCGTAAACTCGGCTGCACGAAGTCTCTTACGTTGGAGGAGTCAGCGAGGAGAGCTGCGTCACCTGGTGTTGGTACTCCTTGAAGGCGGGGGTGGCGGCCTGCCTCATGGTGGTGGAGACGGCGGCGATCTGGTGGTTGTGCGGCCCGCCCTGCAGGCCGGGGAACACGGCACTGTTGATGCGCGCGCCGTAATCGTACTGCACCTCGTCTCCAGACTTGTCCAGGCACTTCACACCTGCGCGTGCGTACCATCATTTGTAGCACAGCCACTCGTACAGATACCAAGAATGAAGCAGTGGTGCTCTCTTGCCAACTTCATGGAATACACGATACGTGGCCAGATTCAGTCATTTAGTTAGATCATAAGTTGGTTTGAGCCTACCTAACCACAACTAAAGTCTTCTCGAAAGAGGAGAGCACCTTTTTTGTATGAATTATGGAATGGGGAATCTATGCACGATGCGTGTCCCCACACCCTGCGCATAGAAACACCTAGATTGAAAGAAGCTTATGAAACAAGATTGAAGTTGAAGTAAGAAAAAAGAAATAATAGCAGCTTAAAGATTAGATGTTAGTTTAAGCCTCCATTACCGCAACAAAAGAGTTCAAAAGAAAGGAAAGAGGAGGACGACACTTAATCTGGACTTGAGGGAACGTGGAATTTATTTAAGATGCATAGAAACAGTAAGATTAGATTAGATTATATGTTTAAGCCTCCCTAACCGCTCAAAAAAAAAGCGTACCAATGAGTGGAAGGCACCATTTAGAATGGAGATAAGGGAATGCGAAATCTATGCAGAAAGGGAATCGAAACAGTAACTTGTGATAGAAGTTCATGAAACAAGATCAAAGTTGAAGAAGAAAGAAGTAGGTGCTGAAAAACAAGACAGCAATGAACCGAAAAAAGGTGGTCCTCAACATAACAAACATTCTATTTCAACATAAAGAAGGCCTACCTAACTCCAGCTCGGGACCTCACATTTTTCCCTGGGAGCACTAATACCCGTGGATAAAATAGTTGTATTCCCTGAGGGGACAAACTCGATGAAGCGTCGATTGTTGGATTATATACATTTACAACTTTTATTAAATAAATTGCTCATTGCTGCCTGAAGTTACCATCACATAGTAGACAATTTACAGGTTTCGTTTTAAATATTCAAATTGAATTAAAACATAATTCATTTTCTTAACATTTATAAACACAAGTAAAATTTATGTGAGATACAAAGAGTCACATAATTTATCTGCCTTTTTTAATCCCTACAACATAAAGGCATAAATCAGCAGTGCCACCAAACATATCAGGTTCTGACCTGTGCGATAGAAAATAACGCCGCTCCTGGGCCCCCTAAGCGTCTTGTGCGTGGTGGTGGTGACGACGTCACAGTAGTCGAAGGGAGAGGGCGCGACGCCTGCGGCCACCAGCCCGCTGACGTGGCTCATGTCAGCCATGAGCAGCGCTCCCACCTGGTCGCAGATGCTGCGGAAGCGCGCATAGTCTAGGCTGCGCGGGTAGCAGCTCACGCCTGCCCAACGGACGGCTCAGTGGCAGGCAGGTTACCTTTATATGACACACTGCTTGGTCATCAGCACTTGCTCGAGATTACAGTGCATCCAAGGTCTAAAACATACCCATTTCCACAGCCAAGCACAACACTCAGACTTAACACAGCCTCTCAATGCGCTGCCAATTTGGAATGCGAAAGGTAATATTTGGCATAAAGAACATAACAGTTCATATAACAGAAATGAACCCGTATTGCCTCTCTGCGATTTGGGTTATTGAATAGGTTAAAATCCTGAGTACAAAAATTAGATCTGATTATACGTTAATTTAAGCTTCCCTAGCAATAACAAAAGTGCTCCCAAGAGAAGAAGCTAAGCACTACATAGTGTGGAATTATAAGAACGGGGGGAATCTAGGCTCAAGATATGTCACAACACTTCGCGCATAGAAATAGTAAGATTGAAAGGTAAGGAAACACGATAAAAAATTGAGAAGAGTACAACTAATACTTAAAAAAAGGACAGCAGTGAACCGAACAAACACAGTCGGCATTAGTTTAAAAAAAGAAAATTGATTATTAAAAAGTTTTAGCTTCCCTTACCACAACAAAGATGTTCAAAGAGAGGAAGGATAAAGGCATTTAGTATGGAATTAAGGGAATATGGAATTTACACACAAGGTGCCTAAAAACAGTAAGCTGAGAAAGAAGTTCATGGAACAAGATAAAAGTTGAAGAAGAAAGTAGTAGGTGCTGAAAATCTAGACAGCAGTGAACCAAGAAAAGATGGTCTGTAACCAAATAAAGAAATCATTCTATTTCAACAAAAAGATGGCCTACATAACCTTTAGCTCGGGACCTCACCTAATCCCCCCCTGAGAGCGCTAATTCACATAGATACAATAGTTGTATCTCCCTGAGGGGTAAAAAAGGAAAATCCTATTGTATTCTAACTAAAGGCTTGCCTAACATTCGGCTCAATACCTTATTAACCATGGGAGCGCAAACTCCCTTAGCTCCAATAGCCGAGTCCCTTTCAGGCACTACTGTTGGAAATTCCTACTGGACCTCAACCAAACGACGTTGCGAGGCTTTTAACTTGATGAAACTCATGCCCTGAGTGGTGCACTTGAACACAAACAACAGAAGAGTGTAGTAACCACACACGACTGTGATGATATTCTCAACAATAAAGCAACGCATTTTCCTTCTTACTTTGTCACTGATACCCGTTTTTGTAATGTTATAAACAGAGAGAACTCGAGAGTGTAAAATTTCAACTACATTTTAGAAAAATACGAAACTTCTGCCGAGAAAACTTCAGAGAACTAACGGGCAACATTTTTCTTAAAATATCTCTCCAACGTCACACACAGAAAAGCTTACCAGCAATAATCATGTTTGGTTTGAAGAGGTTGGCATTCTCTTCCAATCTATCATAGTCGATGAGGCCCGACTCACGATTAACCTGCAAATGAAGTACTTTATATAACAGCTCAACTCGAATGAGTCAACTACGTGCTATGGACTGAGGGTTAAGCCTGTTTTCCTAGGCCAATGTAATGCATAACTAGAAACTATCTAAGCGTATTAGAAAAAAACTAAAGTCAATGATAGTAGTCGATTTAAATAGAGTGGGCGCACAGAAGTCTATTTTTGAAAAATTCTTACCAAGTTTTTGACGCTTGCAGAGTTAGGGAAGAAGACTCAATGGAAACTGCTGGATGAAAAAATGGTTAACTTAATTCAATCGCACAAATATTTCAACAGATGAAAAGCTGCGCTTCTGTAGTAGTGCATTTTTTCCCCTAACGGCTTCACTTTAAAACCACCCAACAAGGCCGTGTTTCGGAGATTATTTCAAAATTTGAAAACATTGAAATAATTTGTTCAACTTGCGATGTGATTTCTCCCAGCGCCATTAGGAAAGGCGACGCTTTAGATCAATAGAACGTTAATACAGGGTGCGTCAGTGGAACAGAAAATTTCAAGATTCTTAAAAGAATAGAAACTAAGGTATAAAAAACCTAATTTGGCAGATAAATGATTAACACAAACAACCATTTGGTGCACAATAGCCGAAATGAATTATTTTTTTAAAATAATGTCCTCTAGGCTGCTGTGGAAATTGTTCAGGACATCTCTTAACGTTTTCAGTGAAATCGCAGCAATCTCATCTCGAATAATACGCTGTTTCAAGGCTGGAATGCTGCTCCCGAGATGATTCAAGGGGAGCTACTACCCTGTACTTTACTTAATTTACCGAGAATTTCAAATTTCACTGTTCACGTTTCTATTGCATCTGGAGGAACGAAAATGAATACAGAGAGGTATAATTGAATTCTTAACACATTTCCTTCTATACATTTTTTTCATTTTCGCAATAGAAAAAAGTTTCTGTGGAACATAAGAAAAAGTATATATACTTAAGCAAAACTTTTCTTACTCTACAATATTTTACGTAGAAGCGCGATTGTAGGCTCATTCGACGCGGAAGGACTGTAGAAACCTCGTAACGAAGGATTTTTTTTTAATTCCGAACCAGAAAAGTTATTGTTACACATGTCCAACAATTGCGATTTTCTATTACGAAAATCGAAAATTTTCATAGAAGCAAATGTGTTCAGAATTCAATTATACATATTTGTATTCATCTTCGCTCACCTTGTTGCAATATAAATGTGTGAGCTGAGAATAGAGAAATAATCAAGGATTTTAATTTTTTTGGACAAATTTAACAATAAATTTTTTCCAATTCGCAATTCAAAAAAATCCTTCGTTACAAGGTTCCTACAGTCCTTCCGCGTCGAATGAGACCACAATCGCGCTTCTACGTCAAAAATTGTAGAGTGGGAAATGTTTTGCGCAAGTATAAATATTTTTCTGATGTTCGCACAATAACTTTGTTCTATTGCAAAAATAAAAATTTTCACAGAAGAAAATGTGTTCAGAATTTAATTTTACATATCTGTATTCATTTTCATTGCTCTAGATGCAATAGAAGCGTGAAGAGTGAAATTTGAAAAATTTGGTAAATTAGGTAAAGTACAGAGTAGTAGCTCCCCTTAACTGATGCATCTTCGTTATGGGGAGCCCCCATATGTCATGAACAATTTCCACGGCCACCTTGATGAATGTGTGCGTCGAAATGGAGGCCACCTAGAGGACTTCATTTTAAAAAAATAATTCTTTTCGGTTATTGTACATCAAATGGTTGTTTATGTTAATTATTTACATACCTAATACATTTTTACACTTAATTTTTAATTGGTACAAGAATATTAAAAATTTTCCGTTTCACTGACGGATCATCCGCATTAAGTGAGTGCAACAGAGCAAGTGACAGAACTTAATTATTCAACATGATAAACTTCCTATGAGCTACGGTTGTGTTTTGGCACTTCACTCTACGTAAAACTTGTGCTCCGGCGAGGTACACTCCAACCCTACAGGCTGTGACGACAAATACAATACAGAATGTTGTTCAAAAATGGCACACGCCCAGGGAATTTCAAGAGACCTTTACATACGGATCATGCCACAGTGCGGTGCGCAACTTCGAAAATTGGGTAGTTGACTACTGTATTTTTAAAAAGAGATCACAATGTTGACCAAAATTTAAAAAATTTATTTGCCAATAATCAATAATAATAATAATCAAATCCCCAGAATAACACCTGAGCCAAATTAGCCAATTTATCATACCGGTTGACATGTCTGAGGAGTGCATGGCGTACTAGACTCCATTGAAAAGCTATAATATTTAATATTCTTCGTTGAAAGACAGACCAAAACAAAGGATAGAGATTTCTCAAACGTGTATGCTTTTTCTTTCTTCAAGAAAATGTCTCCCTCTACACCGCATGGAAATTATAAACACACAGCTAACTAGCAACATTTGAATTCACAACGTGAATGAAGAGCGCTATTGCTTCAAGTTTCACATCAAGATGTCATACGGACATTATACCAACAAAATTCAAAATCAACAACACTGAAAGCCTTTCTATGAAAGCAAAAGAATATATTTCCACAGAACGACTTGAATTTCAAGAGCCTAAGACACGAGGGCTTCTAAATTTATAGAAACCAAGCACTGAACCTTTCGGAATAGCTGGAGATAAAAACTCCTTGTTACTATTACAATATCCTTGCTTTGACCACGTCGACTGACAACTACCTTGTACGGCATAGACTCGAAAAAGATGGATGTGGCGGAGACTTTCTTGGTGGCGGTGTAGAAGCCATGAGTGAGGTGCCCTCCATCCGGCAAGTCCAGACCTAGCGGAATGTACAACATCAGGCTCTTAACTAGGGCAGCAGCAATAATAAAAATAGTAATGAACAATAGGAGACGTGGGGACCAATATACAAAACACATTACGCCCAAATGCTAAGGTTTCAGAATCTAACTTGGTGAATGAGCTGTTACTAGTCTTACAACAACGTTGTTCTCCTTTACATAGAAACAGCATGAAGGGAGGTTATGAAACAAGATGAAAGTTGAAAAAGAAAATCAGAGGTACTGAAAAACAGAGCAGCAGTGAAACAAAAAAAAAAAGATGATATGCAGCAAAATAACAACCTATTCAATTTTAACGAAAGGAAGGGAAGGCCCACTTCACTTTCAACTCAGGATCTCACATTTTTCTCTTGGAAGTGCTAACTTCCAGATTCAATACTTCCATCCCCCTTAGGGGGCTTGTGAAAAAATTAATTTACATTTATTTTCAAATACTGACATGCATTATTTCACGACATTAAAGCGAAGTCGAAATAATATTTTTCCAACGAAGTTGCAGGAACAAACACTACATGAACCCCTTGAACTTGGAATTAAATTCACAATTTTCGACATATATTTACCTTATTTCATAACATTTCAAAAAGCAGCAGCAGATTTGCGTTGAATCCTCACACACATGGCTAAATTTTACGTCAAACACCACACTCTTCAAGCACGCGACGTTCCTCCTGACTTGGAAGAGAAAAGCAAGAGGCACGCACCCATGATGCGGCCGTGCGGCCCCACGAGGGCGGTGTAAACAGCGAAGTTGGCAGGGGAGCCGGAGTACGGCTGGACGTTGACGCCCCACTTCTCAGGGTCCAGGCCGTAGGCGGCCAGGCACCGCTGCTGGCACAGCCTCTCCATCTCGTCGATGTATTCGTTGCCGCCGTAGTACCTGGTCACGGGGTTCGGTGGAGGAAAGTTACACGTCGCTCATTTTATTGTGGGGTTAATAAGGCCTTACGAGTGCAGCTAGACTCAACTCGTCATTTATTTCTTGACAGAAAACATCTATTCTTGAATACAGTATTTCATTATCCAGAAGAACTAATTTGATGAACATAATGCAATATGAAGGGTATAGCGAAGATAACAGATTTAAAATACATATCTATTAAAAATTAGAACGTTTCGATCATCAAGATTATCAGCTATAGTCTGAATTATAAGAATTGACAAATTAAGACCGGCAATAAAAACCATTCAGTAAGTGATATAATAATATGCACTAAAATAAAAAAAAAATATTTTTTTTTTCAATTATTTTTTGGAAAAATTAAAAAATTTTTTTTTTTTAAATTTTAGTGCATATTATTATATCACTTACTGAATGGTTTTTTATTGCCGGTCCTAATTTGT
>JACJUY010009168.1:4213-28593 GCA_014220935.1 Platorchestia sp. MABIK | reverse complement strand
CTGATGCCGGTCAACTAGTGCTAAATCCTACCGAAAAACACGCTCGTGATCTACCATTGTTTCCAAGAGCAATAACCAATGACGGAAAAGAAAAAGCAAAGCCACGAACGGTCAGAGAAACTTTTGAAGATGATCCGTGGTATGAAAAAAGCGAAAATAATGAGTTCACGGACAACATAATGCTTCCATCCGAAGTGAACGAACGCTTTGAGAAATGGCATCCGATGAAGGATGTACACGGTAATGCTATCGGCCTTAACTCGGACGATCAAACCTCTCCCGCTCATGAACAGAAAACTATTTATGCTCGAAAACTGGAGTACACACTTCCCTCGACTTACGCGGTGATGGTGAAAAAAGTTTATTCTTCCAAGCAAGGCTTGAATTCTTTCCCGGGCAACGAAACACCGAAACAACAAACCGTCGAGGTGCCGTGGTTCCTGGAAGAGCACGAGACCGGTAATGCTCAAAAAATCCGCCCTAAGGAAACATCAGCGGAAAATGGAAATGAATCCGTAGCTGAGGAAAGCAATCAAAATTCGCAAAAAGTGACCAAAAACTCCGCGAAAGAGAATTCCACGCAACATCCATTCTTCGATACCCACAACGAAAATGAATTCACTCTCTCTGATTACGAGGGCCTCCCATCGGACTGGATGTTTGATAACGAAATTTACTCCCCCTGGGGCCGAAAAGAAACCGACGAGCTACAAAAGAAACCAATTCAAGGGAATTACGGTGATTCAAAGCCACAAAGGGAAAACGATGTACAAGTGAGCGATAACAAATTGCATAGAAATGACCATCTACACAACAGCACTTCGCCGACACTGGGACAGAATTCTTCCACGCACAGAAGGCACAGAAATGCTGAAAGTTCGTTCACCAGAGCTCCGGTGGTTGAATTGTTACGAAATTCGGGAGATTGGAAATTTTTCAATTCAATTCCACTGCAATCAACATCCAGTGAAAAAATGCAGAAGAAAGAACATCATCCTTCTTTCAGTGCAGAGTCATTTATTTCAACTGATATGCTAACCGATTCTTCACTACAGGACATTCGTTTAAAAATGAGAAAACAATTAAAAATCGACGACACTAAGCCTAAACTGAATTCAATATATAACAATAAGGCGAAAAAACCTTCTGTCCGTGAAAAGGCAAGAAAACCTAATGAAGCTTCTAGGAGTCCTTCCTTTGTATCAAAACAAGCTGGCTTCAGAGAAGAAAATCTACAAGATTTCACCAGTCATGAACTGGAAAATGAACTGCCTCCAACTTCAAACAAAGAGCTCGAGGCACTCAAATCAAAACATGGAAGGCTTCCCGAAAATAATGAATACCAACCTCGTCTCGCCGAAGATGAAAAAATTCGCGAATCCAAATTTACGACATTCAACAAAAAGCCTACTGAATCCAAGCCTTCTCGCGAGGGAAGCAGCTACAGTTTTTTGCCTCAACATGAAAATTCAGGAGAAACTAACCTCGTCGGCGAAGATGATGAACACAAAGAGAATATCGCACCACGTGCTGAGCAATCCTTAAGAAATGATTATGTTGGTCAACGAAAACATCTCAATTATCGTCCCAAGGATGGAGAAGATGTGGACGAACCTCCGCAAAGAAGAAAAGTTCCGATAGTCAAATATTTCAAACGAGCTCACGCTTCAGAAAGAGAAAATTTGAGCTCCAAAAGACCACATCGGGAAAACCCTCCTCCCGTTCACGTGCGCGGTAGTGCGGAAAGCAACCACTCGAAGAAAAGAAATTATGGCAATGAACTCGACAAAAAACCTGCAGCTGATCGAATGGAACCTCGTGGACAGCAAACGTTCGGTCGTCGAGAGGAGAATATTCGTCGAATTGATTACAACTCGGATTACGATGACTACCCTCAGGAAAGCAGAGATAGCCCCAATAGTAATGACAATGACGGACCAAAACGCTATGAAGATTACGACCTGTACCCAATTTATGATTCTACCTACCAAACTGAAAGTGAAGACTACCCAGTTGTTCATGATAATTACAACGACGGTCCTCATGAAAGTAAGCGTAAATACCCAAATGAAAAGGCAACTGATTCCACTCACGACGATCGAAGAAGCACAACAAAAGAGCATGAGAAATCACAGCAAACGAGCGATGATCGGCATGCATCTCACGATGACAGGAGAGATAAAAACCATCGAGATAACCCACACAACCACCGTAATTACAGCAGTGTACAAGAACACGCTCCAAAGCCACTGAAACAAAGTTCATCGCCCGCCAATGATCCAAAATCTCGCCAGCCACCAACGCTGTTCGACCACGCCATGCAAGTGGCAGCAGCTACGGGAAAGAAATTGATTTCGCCT
Organism: Platorchestia sp. MABIK; assembly: GCA_014220935.1. Lineage (NCBI taxonomy): Eukaryota > Metazoa > Arthropoda > Malacostraca > Amphipoda > Talitridae > Platorchestia > Platorchestia sp. MABIK. Next base: position 26,233 of record JACJUY010009168.1, on the reverse strand, counting down.
CTTCTTTACCTTCCCGACACCCAAAATTTCCCTGTATTTGAACGTTTCGGGAACTTCGCTAAATTCAAACAATGATGACTTACCCAAAGAAAAACATCGACGACACCGTGCAAGTGGCAGCAGCTAAGGGAAAGAAATTAATTTTCTTTCATTTTTACCTTCCAAACGCTTTAGATTCCCATCTATTTAAACGTTTTGGGAAATTCGCTAAATTCAAACAATGATGAAGTTACCCCAAAAAACTTAGATTTTTACCTTGAACCGTGATTTGGAGGGATCGCTTGTTCTTATCTTAACTTCTTGCAACAGGAGTTAAGTTTTCAACACTAAGTTTGAGTCACTCAATTTGATATGAACAATTATATCTAATGAAATAACTTGACTTTGAAATCTCTTACCAACTTTACAATACTCGAGATTTCATTTCCTTGCAGCGCTTCGTGAAACTTCCAAATAACCCGCAAATTACTACGGAAAGCATATATGAAACGCTAAATTACACAAACCTGCTCTCAATTCGAATCTTTAGAAGAAGTTGCTGAAGCGTGAAATGAATTCGCTTAATTTCCACTCCCCAAAACTTCACCGCCAACATCATGTCCTACGATTTGCAAAAAAACATGTTTTTTTTGATGAGCACATCGAAAATAATAATAAAATTCTTAACGATAAGATTACTTCGTATTTCCCACTTTCAGAGAACGTCGTTGAAATTACCGACAAAATGCTTTCAAATTTTAGTAGGAATTTAATTTCGATACGCGAAGGGAGCTCTGCACACTTCCTTCACATAAAAATGAATTTGCTCGGTTAATGGCAGCTGAATCAGAAACTCCACGGAAAATCCATGCCAAATTGTATTTCGTAATCGATGAAACATAAAATCGGAAAAAATAATAATATATACTAACACAATTTTTTGAACGAAAAGCAATGAATATTACTAAGAAGACTAACATCAGAAACTAACCGAATTTACGAGCAGGGTACTCACCAATACAATACTCACCATGAATTTTACCATAATAACAATTCCATGAACAAATCAAATGAAAAATTATTGAATACGCAAAACAATGAAATTTAAATGAATGTCGAAACGATATCTGCAAAATAATTTGTTCCCGAAAACAGTAACTGCTGAGAAAAACCTAAAAATTTCATAACTTGCATGCAAATTTGTGTTATTTAACCCATCAATACGAAAAAAATTATATTTTAATGTCCGGCATTAGCATTGATTTTTAAATAACCAACGATGAATCACAGTTTATTTGCGATCAAGTATCAACAACACTCAAGGTTTCGTCGAAAGTTAAGCAAATGTATTTAGTACGATGCAGATTCTTCCTTCATTAGAGCCGAACAAAATACACGTTTTTTCAGAATATCTTTGCATTAAAAGTTTCACGGAATATTACACGTTGAAAGCGTAATTATTTTTACATGAAGGAAATCATTGTAATCTGCGTCAGTATCCCCCGCGTAATTCAATGGAAATAACTCGAGCAGTTGCAATGTCACTTGAAATTTCGACAATAACGAGTTGTTTGATACCTGACGCAGAGCAATTCTCTAAAATGCTCTGCAGAAATGGATTTAGCTCTTGAAAATACTACATGAATTTGAAAAAAAATTGGTTTATTAATACAGAGGCGATTTTTGTACCCAAGTTCTCGTTCAAACATAAGGAAACTATGAATAAAAATTTTGCATGCAGTAAAATTTGCAAATTTAACCCATTTCAATACATTTTAGAGAAGTTGGTGTAGAACTAATAAGTTTTTTTTGGTATGCGTTTGGATACTGTCCAGTAGCGCCTTGATGATATCGTAAAAAGTGGCAACTACTCTCATCACAATTGTTAATGCATGTATTATTTTAGTAAACTTGTATTAAAATTGTTTTTGACTTTCCTTTTTTGGTAGAGATATCATTAGAGCATCGAAAATGTCCAGCAGTTAGGTGAATATACAACGGCGGTGAAAATCCAAAAAGGCGGCGGTGAAAATCCAAACGGCGGCGGTGAAAATGCAATGTTAAAGTTACGTAATACTAGTCCACCCCCGTTTATTTGAAAGAAGGCAGAAGGCGAAATGAAAGAAAGGCCGTAAGAAATGAAACAAATCAATCTCTCGAGAGTTTAGGAGGCCAAGTGCACACGGCCCGTCAAAATGTACAACAATGTTCGACAAATCAAATGACACACGTTCCTATTTCCTAAGAATTCACGTGATATTCATTCCTACTGATGGATTAATTATTAATGCACTGTAAATTGTGGAGTTGATGAAGCTTGTATCACAGATACGCTCATCACACCTTTCGGCTGGCTTCGGACAGACAGAATGACGCAGCCCGTATTATCGTATAGATTACCAAACGTTGCTCTGTGCGGCGTCTAACTTTTTGACTCGTCTAACTTTTTCATAATTAAACACGATGACAACGTGGTAGTATGTGTACCAATAGGTATATTCCTCGTCTACGTACCGGAATAAATGTGCAAAATTCCAATCATTTCACTTCCTTTTTGCAATTGATTTTAACGTACATGGTAAGATATTATTGTGGAATTATGTTTTTCACACGTTCAGAGAGGAAAGCAATTATGTAATCGAGCAGTAAAGTCTTTTTTTCGATTCTTCTACTTACGAACTATCCTAACTTACCATAGTAGCCACACAAATGTCGTCAATGTGTTTAACAACAAAGCGAAACAAGTCTTGGGTAATATTTTCGGAAGTTCTTTGAACCGAGTAATTTCTGGGTCAATATTAATTTAAGTGTTGTCAACGATTTTGAAAATTTTGCTGCCCCATTGAAGTACTAGGTTACATTTTGAAATGTTTTACGCGAATGACATTTTGCTCGCAAATGCTTAGTTTTCGAGATATATAGCTTTGGAGTAACAGGAACGTCGTTCATAAAATTGAACAAACGAACACGTAAATCAGCTGAAATGCGATTTTGATGCAACGATAGGTAAGGATAGGTTAAGCAAAGTTAGATTAGTTAAACAAGCTAACCTCCAGCATGATCACACCCGACTAATAATGAAAGAATACACAGTGAAAGCACAAAAAATCCTACTCTCCTTTTGTTTGAGTGCACCATTTATCAGAAAAATCAGTTTGGCAGTGTTTTCATTTTCTCCCAGAAGTAATCCTTCAACGAAATATATTCCTTGGCTTAAATTTTCCAAACAATCCACGCCGTATATTAATACAGGTAATTCCTTAGAAAGAATTCATAAGACTATCCCCAGCATGAATGACAATACATTTTTCAGCATGAATTGTTTGAAATAATTCTACCCAGTACGAATACAGATAATTACTTAGAAAAAATTGCTATAATCAAATATACACAAAATGAATGCCAAAAATTTCTCTGCAGTAAGTGCTTAAACGAACTTAGCCCACCATTAACTTTATCTCTTTTCGCACACCACGTAGAGATGTGGGTGCCTGCGCCACGCTCAATTGTGGGCGGGGCTTTCTAACATAAAATTATGACCGAAACAAGCGGAATGAAAATTTCTTCGTTGGAAACGAAGGAGTTCAAATTCTTTTGATACTTTAAGCCTGAGTGAACTTGATATACTTCAATGCTCGTAAAAACTTGTTTCGTACAGAAAGCCACGCTACCACGGCTGTTACATTTGTGCTGAATTGCGTAATAAATGATTTGGCTAAAGCTTTTACAAATTTGAACTCCAGTTTATGTTTTGTGGCTTGTTTACGAAAGTACTTCAGAAACCATGACGAGTGTAAAAAAAATTGCTTCTACACGTCAAAAATCTCTTCTGAGATATTTGTTTATTATGAAAATTCTGGTATTGAAAAAAAAAAGAATCGAATTTATGAAAGGAATGCCTAATTTACAAAAAAAAAACTGTGCAAAGCCGAAAATATTTGTCCTGACCTAGTGACGACCTGAAACAACATAAATGACAGAAAATCGATGTTAATTCATTACGATTACTTATCGGAAAACACAAAGAACACTTCGCGACGAAGTTATTCTAAGCTATTTTTTCAAACAACCATGAGTTCAACCCAGTTTTTTATTATCTTGACGTGAATAATTTCCTACACTGTGTCAGTGAAAGAATGAACGTTAGTAACAAGTTGGAACGCGGCGTGTAAGATCCGTAGGCCTTTTTTAGGAAATTTCTTTAACTAAGGAAAAGCAGCATAACTGACACTGGATAAATAAAATAGGTAATCTAATGAGCAATTTAACGTAATGACGTGAACAAAGTTGCCTTGTCACATTTTTTAAGTCATATTCACAGAGTTGGAGTATCCAAGTTTAGACATCATCAGCTTCCGACCTCTAGAGGGTGCGGCAGTCAATCCTACATTTCAAAAAGACTGTGGAAGCCTAAAATGCAGGATTGACTGCAGCACCCTGAACACACATTCCTCGTAAAACGAATGCTAATTAAATAGAGTTGCTGATGTCCACGCTATTCTTTCCACTAATTATTTTTGGAACGCAATTGCAACTAGCAAAACATAACTTATAAGGCTATGAATTTATTTCAAAGACAGACTAACGCAGTAGTATCTTAAAGAGAGTATGATATCGTTGTTGCATGAAACCCTTATTATCGGCAGTTTGCACAATACTTTTTAGCATATTTCAATGTATAAACCAGAGTATTTCTAGATAAGCATCGCTGCATTTACCGAAAATATGGACGATTTCACTTTGAAATATCGATGTATTTACAGTAAAATATCTGTGTATCTCGAAACAATATTTTACGGGCTTCTGTGTTCTTGTGGCAGTACCTGTTCGCTCAATAAGCTTGGGATATAATACGATTGAATATTTGACCAAAGTGCACTCAAACATATTTTATCCTATGACGTGATTTCTATGCAGGGAACTCGCAATTACAAATTTGTATTCAACAATTTTAACTCATCTAAAATTCTTATAATTGACCAATTTACTTCCCTGATTACAGAAGTTAGTTATTAAAATATGATAGTAAAGTATCGCTAACTTCGAACACTTCGATTACAGTGTACGTTGACACGAAACACTGACACAATTAAAGAAACAGGCGTACAACCCAGTCCAACTTTTTCGCCGGAGCATGCATGTTTTCGCCGCCTAAGCGATTTAATTACTTGGGCGGCGAAAAACATGCATGCAGGCGGGAAAAATGTTAGACTGGGAATGATTGTAGCCTATTCACTATATTTTCAACTTCTTAAAACCGTATCTGGAAACTCCTTCAGTTCATTTTTTTCCCGACTTTAGATCTAGAATTTGACCATAGGTAGACAAATTCACGGCGAGACCCCCCCCTCTCACCACCACCCACCTGAAGGCCAAAACGTATTCTATTCACTATCCTCAAATCATCAACATTTTTTTTTGTTTCAGGTTTTACGAATCTTTGTTCAATGCTGGCAATCTTGCAATTGTCGTTCCTCCTAAATAGGGAGGAAAGATGAGACGGAGACGAGAAAATGGAAACGGAAAAACCATTCCCATTCTGGGAAAAAACTAGTTGTGAAACCCTCGTAAGAGGAAAATAACTCCGAGTACAAGGCTATTAAGAAATACGACTGAGAAGTACACTGGATGCCTGAATACTTTGACTATGTAACTTTCCATGTGAATATAGGAAATTAGGTCGCTGTAGCATCAAATAACCAGTTCAGTGTAGAAATCGTAACGTGGACCCAGAGACCTAAGGCTGGACTGACAAAAGAGAGAAGTTTCACGCTCGTAACATCAGCCAGTTAGAGACCATTGTTTCCTGACAAAAAGATTGCAGAAGAAGAGAATTCTTCGCGCTTTTGACACACACGAGTCGTCTGCCTTCATTGCCTAAGTAAAAAGACGTTCTACAACTCTGAAAACGCAGCTCAGACAAGATGGCGTCACAGCTGAAGCTTCCCACCCAAAATGGCGTCATTTTCCCCGAACAAAATGGCACCATCACGCCGATGTTGCCATTCCTGGATGCTCTGAGATGTTGCCATTTCAGCGGACGATCGCGACTTCACAACACCAATGCAGTTTGTGTCGCATCATCGTGGCTTAGACTTAGGTAGCGGAATCACGACAATGGCGACTCAAAATGCTTTCTGTTACGTCATGTAAGCCTTTGTTAAAAACTGGCGTTGCCCAGGGAGCCATCTTGCCTTCCTCTGCCTATAAAATACAAAACATTTTGAACCTCATTCAGTATTGAGCAGAACGTCCGCAAGTAAGCGTCTTCCAGAGTTTTACGAACGACTTTAACGAACAAGTAAGAAATATGCGCTCGCATTGTGATATTTATAGAAATATAATACTGAAAGCTTTGCATCCAAGTGAATATGTAATGTATACGCACAAAATATAAGAACAGGTTCAAACAGCGGGTAGGTTACAGTCAATAAATGAAGGGATAAAGTGAACATTTATTCTTTCGAAAATTTGCCTTTGATTGTTTTGGTTATTGTAACCTCTAGCATAAAAATGCCGTGTTATTAAATAAATGGTTAAGATATTTTTTTAATGTAACTCATTGAATAAGTGGAAGAAGAGCCAATATGCAAGCCTGTCTAGAACCAACAGCGGTTTTCAATATTAGAAAAGTATGAAAAATTATTAAAGCATCCAGCGAATGTAAATAAATAAACACGAAATTTCAAATTTCCAATCAAGTAAAAATTAATGGAGAAAAAACAGCCCAATTGTCTCAACGCATGGGCGAAACATTTTTCGACAGCGATAATTTCCTTGACTCGTTTCACTGTTTCTCAATAAATGCTCAACAAAAATTATTTCTGTACATTTTAGTTTCAAGTAACAGACTAGTGTGTCGTTTTTAGCGCTTTTGAAATGAAATATAAATTAAACTCTAATGGGCACCTAAGATAAATAAATGAATAAACAAACAAAATTATTCTAGAAACATTCGAATTTTAAAAAAACATTCGATGATCCAAAAAACAATTTAACCTTAATGACCAGTAACTAACCTGAGTCCCCAGCCAAAAATAAAACACTAGATGGTATGCGCGTACTTGCACTTGTACGTACCGCACACACACGCTGACGCAGATACTTGCATACGAATAAGCATAAGAACGTGTACGCGTACACACGTGCATGTGAGCACACGTGTGTACACGCGCTTACATGCACACCTTCACACGTGCTGTCATGCATACCTTCACAAGTGCTTACATGCATACCTTCACACGTGCTTACATGCATACCTTCACACGTGCTTACATGCATACCTTCACACGTGCTTACATGCATACCTTCACACGTGCACACGTGAGCACTCGCGCTGTTCAGGGGACGCGCACCACTGCGATCACGCACGTGGGCGGCAGCTCGGCGCGTGGGTGCGGCTCACGTGATAAGTTTCCCACCCGTCTAGCACGTGCTTCATTGCACGACGTAAAAAAAACACAAACAATACTCCGCAAGATTTTCTGATAATTGATGATTCTCTGGGGTCCGCTTTCCAAACATTAATTGATATGAACGTTTCTGTAAAAAGTTACAGCTCTATTCGTGTGAGGTTGACCGAAAATGCTATATTGACGATGCGTGTGCTGTCTATACAATCTCTTCTGCGTGTCAGCGTGGAACCAGGAAGTGAAATGTTGCTTAGTTTGAAAGTTAGCCTAGCCTGTCGAATTGTTATTCAAGGAGAGAAATTGATGGTGAACGTAACCATTCAATATGTCAAATCCTATTATTATTTATTTTTAACCGTTTTGCCTATAATTGAACTTTTTTGAGCTGGCTGGTTATATAACGTTAACCTTAGAACATCAACCTCATGGCCGGTGTTCCTCCATCGCAAAACGAAATGAAATATTCCCTCATTTAAATAAAATATAGAAAGCTGCTACAGAAATGTAATGTAAGGACAAAACCACACGGTAAAAAACACTCCTCGGCTCTCATTTATCCATGTTCTTCTTTAGAGGAAAAATTCTTAAATGTTTTGTGGACACATCGCACGGCTTCTTACGTTGAATTAGGTTAACGTCTGCATTTTGAACAATGTTATAATGTAGTATGAGTTACTTTGAAAGATCTCAAAAACTGAAAACTTCAGCAGTTTAACTTTAATCTTGGGTAACATTTAATATGTTCAAGAGTTTGAGTGCTAAAACTAATGATGAAAATTTTGCAGAAGAAGTTCTAGCTTTTCAAATCGTCAATACGTGAAGATATTGAAGAAGAAGCCTTATTTCGCCTTGGGTGATCACAAAATCTGAAGAAAGTTTGTTTGTGTCTTCGAATAAGAGAAAATGGAGTCCCGGCTTTCGTGCTGCCAAGTGCCATTCTGACAGCACTTCAATTATTTTATTCAGTAAAGCGTCATCGTCAGTGAAATGTATTTCGCAAAAGCTGAAATTTTCTCAGCTTCAAAACCTCACAGAATTAAAGCCCCTATTGATGTTTTTGAAGTGTATGCATGACAGCATGTTATAAGTTTCCATTGGAAATTTCGAAAATTTCCAGCTCATGTAAAAATTGCCTATTTTCAAAACTCAAAGCCATGTAACACTTTTTCTTCATTAATTGAATAAAGTATTTTCATAATCCGCCTGGAAATTTTAAAATATTTTTTTCCTTCAGGCATGAAATTACTTTGTATCGTTGAGCAATAGCCGTAAATTGCGTCAAAACCGAGGATCGCTGAATATATACAGAACTAGTTGCTTTGATCTACTGAGCTTAGACTTTTCAATCAGGCGTCAATGACTTAGGCGTTCGGAGGTGCTACTATAGCGTGAGGTCTACCACCATTTATCGCCCACCCATGTGCAGTTTGAGATGTACAAATTAAGTGTTCATCGCTAAATTAAACGTATGGAAATAAGGAATATCCAATACTAACCAAACCTGTCCTCACGCTATAGTGCTAGCTAGAGGTAGATCTCATGCTTTAGTGTGGTAGACCTCACGCTATAGTACTACCTAGAGGTAGATCTCATGCTTTAGTGTGGTAGACCTCACGCTAGAGCAGCAACCGTTAGGCTTTGTAAATTAGACTCGGTCGTCATAGTTCTTAATTTAAGCATGTGTCAGATTTTATCACTTACACATGATATTCAGGCTTACTAACTCAGACATGTCAGTCTGATTTCTTAACTTAGACTTACATATCATACTTCTTAACACGAACATGACAGTCAGGCTTCCCTGCCAAGACCTGTCTATGAGCCTTCCTAAGTTAGGCAACTCAGACTTCCTGATCTAGAAATAGCAGTCGAGCTTCCTAATTATGACATGCCAATAAAACTTTTTAGGTTAGGAATGCCTGTCAGAATTCTTTATTTAGACATGGGAACATGGCTTCCTTTCTAAATTTGAGTCAGGCATCCCAGCTTAGACATCGCAGTCATGACTCCTAATTTAGACATGTCAGACTTCCTGATTTAGACATGGCAGTCAAATGTGACAAACAAAACTTCCTGTAAAACACAATAGACAAAAATTCAGAACTTACACCCGAAAACGCACGAATATGATGACTGTCAAACGTTGTCCACAGCTGAAATTTACAAGATGCATTAAATTGACGTTGTCCACAGCCAAAATTTACAAAATGCATAAATTTGATGTTGTCCACAGCCGAAATTTACAAGATGCGCGGAACGTTCATCTTCACCCTGACGGCGGCGGCGCTTTGCATCGCAGTTCTGCACACCGTCGGAGCTGCACCGTCTCCTGAACAGGACCAGCATGAAGTGAGTTTTGCACTGTGATGCAAAGAAGCCGTGCCTCATCGCACATTTTGATCCTTATGACCATGCATTATTTACCATACATTTAAAACCGTATCTTTCTAATAACATTTTTAATACCATATTTTTCTTATCATACATTTACGACCATATCTTTATTACCATATTTTATAACCCTATCTTCATTACAATGTGTTATTACCATGCATTTATTACAATATGTTATTACCATATATCCATAAACATATATAACCATAAACAATTACAATAATAACCAAATAAGACGCTATCCAGCAGGCAGAAAGCTTAAGTTTTGAGTTTTGCACAATGTTGTAAAGAAGCCTGGCTGTTGCTTCAAATTATTATCTGTGTTCTAAAGCTACATATAGCAGTTATGACAGTCGGTTATTTCAGGGGTTAACCCTGTGACACACATACACGTGTCATAGTTCATTTTTATGAGCAATTTTATCTGGTAAATCCAACATCGGTGCAACATCTTGAAAATCATCGATTTTAGTTTGTATGTTGGCACACTTTTTGGTTTTGTTATTCTTCAGCTCGTACGAGAAAAAAAAAATGACGGAAAAACTGAAATATTTTTCAAATATTGTGAGTTGTTAGCAGTGTTTGAATCTGTCATTCCAGTAATAAGGCCCTCTTTCGTACAGGGTAATTGACAATCATGTTCGGATTTGCAAGTCCTTCTCTACTCGACGCTATTTTTAGTTTCCATTTTAATTGTTTGAATCTAAACAAACTTCACTGTGTTAAGGGCGTCAAGTTGAAGCTCGTGCGACATTTGAACGATGTGCGTCATTTTATAAATGCAGCAGCACATCAAAATTGAATATCAGATTGAAAAAAACATGCTTTGATGCTTTGAAAACGCTACGGGATTTGTGCGTTGTGCGTCGGAACTCCTACTTCCATATTTCATGCAGACCCACAAAAGCTATACAGTACTGAAACTGATCTAATATTAATGCCCGTGTAATATTCTGCAAAACAAATCGAAGATTTATTTGTAATCCTACTCTTTTGTTTCAATTTATTAAATCTGAGTGTACTTGAAAGTCATATCAGAATTTAGGTCGATGCGACCTAAATTCAGACCAAAACATTTTCCTTGCAACACCACCCAGCACTCAGCTGGCCCCCGTGGCCTAGTGGTTAAAGGCACTCGCACTTTGAATGGAGTGTTCGAGGGTTCGAATCCCCTCGCCGGGAGAATAGAGTTTAATCTCTTCGGATTGGAAAGATAGTTAGCCAAAATTCCCCTCTCTGCCCAGGTATGGTTATATGCTCGACTGAGGGAGGGTTACTGTTATTTGCCTCGGTTATTAGATATGAGTCCTTTGAAAAACCTTTGTGCCAGATGGTATCAGCTCAACTTGAATAAAATATTCTTTGTTATTCTGCACCACAGAAAGAAGATGCGCCAGTTGCCGAGATAGCCGAGCAGGATAACAAAGCAGCGTCTACAGGTAAGTTGCAGTGACTGTACAAGCAACCCAGTCATTAATACACTTTAAAACCTCTTCATTTTGGGAGTAAAAAGATAATTACAAATGTGATATGAGAGCTGAAGACAAGACCTCTACAGTGTATCAATATTCTGCTTTATTTATCGATCTGAGATGAGTTCCAGAGTAGCATTCTGAGTAAGTCATCTTGCCTGGACGTTTATCGCAAAACATCATTTTTGCAACACTGTAATGGTCGATAAAATGTGCTGCATTACGTGGTTACGTCTAGGTGACCTCCACGTCATACTAGTATCACGTGGTCGCGTCTAGGTGACCTCCACGTCAAACTAGCATCACGTGGTCTCGTCTAGGTGACCTCCACGTCATACTAGTATCACATGGTCTCGTCTAGGTGACCTCCACGTCACACCAGCATCACGTGGTCGCGTCTAGGTGACCACCACGTCACACCAGCATCACGTGGTTGCGTCTAGGTGACCTCTAAGCCACTAGCATAGCTCTCTGACAACTCCACAATTCAAAGGCTCAGATCACTTAAAAGTTAACGGGAGCCCCATTAAGATACTAGAAGGACGAGTAGGGTGCAATTTACAAAGGAGGACGGCGGAAAATAAACAAAGCTGTGACTTCTTTATGCCAGGGACAGATGTCAAAATTCGTCGTTGACGACAATATAGGTTAGGGTACGAATTATGTGAGTGAACTCTGTGACCAAATTTAACTTCGCTTTGAAATTCCTGAAGAAAATCGTTTAAAGTGAATATTTTTAGCCGGCGGTTTTACCGTGCTCTTTCTTCAATGAAGGTCAGAAGGTTATTTCCAAAATGCACGTGCCGTATTTTTCGAGCTTTGGAACGTTTGATTTCTAAAATGTTATGTTCTCTACCAAGCCGAGAAAATCAACAACTTCAAATTAACAGACTCTTTTTTCAAGGCATTAGTTTGATTTCAAAACTCTTCCATTCTCAAACACATCATGGAGATCAACTACATCAAGTTCTTGGTGTATTTATAACTATTAATTGGAATGTTTAATTTCTAAGCTCTTTAGTTTTCAAACACGTCATGGAGATCAATAACATCAAGTAATCTTGCTATATTTTTCAACTATTGATTGGAATTCTTAATTTCTAAACTCTTCGGTTCTCTACCACGTGTAGCAGAGGTCAGATGCCCTAGCACTCTTTGTGTGTCCTCCAGCTTTGCCAAGCTTTTATAATTTCCTCCCGTATAATCAACTAACAAGAAGCAGCTAATTGTAATTATAAGGGAGGACATTTCAAACTGTTTACCTTTCGTCGCCGTAATTAGATGGAATGCCTCTGGCCACACGCGGACAAGTTCTCCGATCCCAAAGCTCACATTGCATCATTATTTTCTACTGGTGTACACGGCCCGTCAAAAATGGTGGGATTTAATATTTTTCTCGAAAAAATTTTCCAGATGTGGATGACAAACAAATACATCCATCCAAATAGTGCCCGCGATTAAAATATTCTTGTGCTTGTGCACTGGTGAAACTCGTATCACAGATACGGTCATTAAGCATCTCTATGAGCGTCACAGAGAGACGGAAGAAGCGGACTCTAAGCAAATATAGCACATGAATAAACACACCAAGGGTATTACTAGGTTCGATAATAAACTCGTAAAAGCTTTGTTCATTTAGGGACCATTAGAAGAGAAGCTTGGTGATCTTACATTGTCATTGCTGAGAATAATTAATTCCCTGCAGCAAATTAAACGACATGAACAGTCCTTACGGTTGTTTCGGGGGTACACATTCTGAATGAATAATCATGTATCGCTATTTATTAGCGCATGGAGATTAACGTAATGGGAACGACTCAACCAAGGCTCGTTAGTTTATTTGGAAATCTTTATTACAGCGCGAGTTGTTTGTAAGCAAGAACAATGACCGATACGAATTATCTGCCATCACACAACGAACGTTAAAATCTTGCCCGCTTCCGAACGTGAAAAGCTGTGACGACTTCTTCATTAATTAGCGAAGAAAAATTCTATTTTTGATGGCTATGAGCTTAATTGGCAACTTTAAGAAAAAACTTTGAGTTCGTTTTTCGTGCATTGGAAGAGATAGTGACGATTCCAAACAAGCTCTCCGAAATAATTACCTACTCGCGAAAAACATGAGAGTGATCAGCTGAAATTTTATCGCCTTTCTCATTCCTGATCAGAATTGAAACTTGGCTTTGTTTTGTGCAGACGACAAGGGTCACCACGAGTCCTCCTCCAAAGGAAGCAAATGTGAGTCGAAAAGTTGGCAAACTGAGGCCCTTTTTTCATGACATACAATGCTTGTGTGTTGTTACAGTGCTTAATTATTGTCACAATGCTTGTGTGTTGCGATTGTGCTTAATTATTGTTACAATGTTTGTGTGTTGTAACAGAGCTTAATTATTGTTGCAATGCTTGTGTGTTGTTACAGAGCTTAATTATTGTTGCAATGCTTGTGTGTTATTACAGTGCTTGATTATTGTCACAATGCTTGTGTGTTGTTATAGTGCTTAATTATTGTTACAATGCCTGTGTGTTCTTACAGTGCCTAATTATTGTTGCAATGACTAATATGTTCCCATGCTTGAATGATGTTGCAATACCTAGTTACTGTTACAATGCTTGTATGTTGTTCCAATGATTGTGCGTCGGTACAATCACTGCATGTTGGTACAATGGTTGTATGTTGTTAAAACGATTACATGCTGTTACAAAGATTGTTTATCGATAAAATGTTTATATGTTGTTAAAATGATTATAGGTTGTTACAATCATCACATATTGTTATACATTGCCCATATAAAGACACTCTCTCAACTGTTCGCTCGACCTATGACTAAATTTCGTGTTCGATGCTTAAATTCGTTGCACAGTACAGGGTGTAATGATATCAGTGATCGTTGCCCTTGCTTCACATCACAATTTGCATCATGGCACAAGCATCACATACGAGACGGACTTGACCGATATGATTTTGTCTCCGTTCCCTGTTAACTGTGAATGACTACTTCAATAACTCTGTTGTCTTTCTCCTATCACGTCACACATTTCCATCATGGTAGCGTCACATAAGGTACAATTTTTACTTTCTTCCTACACTTTGTACATTTCCATCATGGCATCACAAGAGATAAAATCTTGACTTTCTTCCTTCACATCGTACATTTCCATCATGGTAGCGTCACATAAGGTACAATTTTTACTTTCTTCCTTCACATCGCACATTTCCTTCATGGGAGCGTCAAATAATGTACAATTTTTACTTTCTTCCTTCATATCGCACATTTCCATCATGGCATCACAAGAGATAAAGACTTGACTTTCTTCCTTCACATCGCACATTTCCTTCATGGTAGCGTCAAATAAGGTATAATTTTTACTTTCTCTTTTCACATCGTACATCTCCATCATGGCATCACAAAAGATAAAGACTTGACCGATAAGATTTTGTCTCCGCGTCCAGCTTTCAAGTCCGGGGACAAAGGCAAGCACGGAGACAGCGACAAGCACAGCAACTTTGAAACCTCGTCCTTCAAGGAGTCGGGATCCTTCAAGACGGGGGACTCCTTCAAGAAGGGAGACAAGGGCGGCCACAGCAAAAAAGGCACCGACGTGAGTACAATATTACATTTCCACCCCAAATCAAATCTTAATTGGGAGAGAAAGGCTCTGACGTAAGTAAAACATGACATTTTTCACTCCCGAACCAACATAAAATTCGGAAAAAAAAATACCGAAGTGAGTGAAACAGTTTATTTTCAGCCGCCGAATCAGCACTAAATTGGGAAAACGAATTGGATAAATTCTAAATCTTGTAAAATACTTTTTAACTTCCAGAATCTGTCTGATAAATGAACAAGAATGAATTCTGTGACGTATACTGGCACTGACTCGTACTCACTTCATTGTGAGAGGTTTTAGGTTTCGTGAAAGGTTTTAGTGATCAACAACTTTCTCTGGCATCTCAGAACAGTGGTTTTATACCGTGGTCTTAGTGCCGTGGTGTTATACCGTGATCTTAGTGCCGTGGAGCTAATACCGTGGTCTGAGTGCCGTGGTGTTAATACCGTGGTCTTAGGGCCGTGGTGTTTATGAAGTGGTCTTAGTGCCGTGGTGTTATACCGTGGTCATAGTGCCGTGGTGTTATACCGTGGTCTTGGTGCCGTGGTGTTTTACCGTGGTCTTAACGCCGTGGTGTTTTACCGTGGTCTTAACGCCGTGGTGTTATACCGTGGTCATAGTGCCGTGGTGTTAATAACGTGGTCTTAGTTTTACAGTATTATCACGGTATTACTACATGCATTAATATACCAACAAACACACATGCGATTGGAGAGGAATATCTTAAATTATTTTCAGGGTTGACAAAAATATAGCAACGCACGAAAAATATACACATCAGGTGTTTTACAGAATTATTCAAACAATGATAATTTATTGGTCAAATAAATAATACAAGAGTAGATGCGTTGCACTCGTCAACAAAATCTGTCCACGCACGTATGGGTTACTGTAGAATTTTCGTGTAATCTATCGCGTTTGGGACAGAGTGATTGGTTATGTATTGCGTGTGACGCTATTTAAATTCATAGTTAAATAATTTTCCATGACGGGTAAAGTTTTAGATATTTTGTCCCTGTATAAAGGAAACAAAGGACACGCTTTTGAACTCAGTTGCTACAAAACAAAAGGTGATCTTCTCTGAAGAAACTCAACAGAATGGAAGCCCCACATACTTACGATTTTTTCACGCTCGCGAATTCGGAAGACCGAAAGCTGCTCCTGTGGGGCGACAGCGTTCGCAGTAAAGGGAAGCAGCTCTGGTTTCCTACTATGGAAACCAGAGCTCCATGGTCTCAGAGCTCTCAGAATACAATGTTTTATGCGTTATCCTCTTTGCAATATTAGTGTTGGTGGAATAATTTTATGTTTCACATCGAATGCTCAGTTTTGCGAAGTGGGTTAGTCAGCAAGTTGATCAACAGGTTTGTTAGCAGACATTTAAATTGGGCGTGAACAGCCATATTAACAGGTAAGTTAACAGGTATATCGACAGGTACGTATTTTAGATGGTATGTTAATAGGCATGTGAACAGCTGTATGAAAAGATGAGTTAACAGCTATTTTAACGGGTATATTAGCCGGCACGTTAACAGGTATGGAAACGCCTATATCAACAGATATCTTAACAGCTAAATCAATTGGTATACTAACTGGTGAGTCAACAGTTATGCTAACAGCTATTTCAACAGGTATGTTAATGGTAAAGGTTATGTCAACAAGTATATTAGTAGGTATGTCGCCAGTTGTTTCAATACATACATCTACAGGTGTACCATCAGATATGACAACAAATATGTCAGAAAGTTCATCAGTACGTGTGGAGAAATATTTTTACAGACACTTCTCGAATGATACTTTATTTATGAGTTTTATAAAATAATTTTTATTTATGCGTATTAAAATTATTATTATCTATGCACGATAAAATTATTATTATAAATGAATAATAAAATTATTGTTAAATGTGGAAAAAAAATAGTCGTTATTTACAAAAAATCATTTTTGGAATGAGTGCATTTCATTGAGTCTGACCAACTCCTCTCAAATGATACCTTCGAAGACCCCGTAAGCTCGAGGAACATCCTGCATAGTTCTGCGATAGAGTCGCTCCAACATCGCCCCTCTCAAGGAAATTCTTCATGGCTTGGAATAGCACCTGACAAGCTCGAGTTTGTCGGACCGAGGCAGCGAACCAAAAACAGACGATTCCTGTCATCCATTGTTTCCTTCATTCCTCACTGACTGCTCGAGAACAAGTAGAAAAACTTGGTCGATTTCCATTGTCGACTTAACCTGTTTTGTTCGTCGAATGTGAGCATGGAACTCGACGATTTTGTTGTAAAAAAAGCTATAAGATTTTTCCGTCCATCAAATAAAACAGAGAAAAGGATTCTATGATGAAACTTGACAGGATTGAATTTGAGCTACAAAAATAGTTCAAATTGAACCTAATTTATCGTAAGACCAACTTTTGTGTCATTTGAGACATGTTTTATTAAATTTATGTGGCTGCTCTTTTTGTAGAATTACAATCATTCGTCATAATGATTTTTCAACCTCAATCTTATTTAAGTAATGCTTTAAATACTAAACCTGGACTTTTCTTAGAAATGAAAGATATACTTTTAAATCTTTGCCGCCTGGTCCCAGGTTAACCCTATAGTAGACAGCACTATCATAGAAATAGAAATAAAACCAATAGTTTTAAATAAACTATTTTTCTCCCTCTAAGGGGGTGCAAAATAGATAATAGGTCTACGCTAGTCAGGCTTGTCTACCCTATGCTTTGGGGACTGGCGCCCCCAGGGGGGGATACTGTTGGGTTGCCTCAGGTATATATAATATAAAGAGCACTCTTTCGTACCAATTTGGCTTCCTTCGGTTTTCATGCTTTCTTCGCCATCTCGTCAGTAAATTTTCTTCCTCTGGCTTCCTAACTTGCTGTTTCCATAAGCTATCCCATGCAAGAATATATGCTGTGCATAGATTTTTCATTTTCTGCTGTCCATACCAATTTCTGCCTTCTCCTCATTCTCTTGAGATCGCCTCTGTTATGACTAACAAGTCAAGCTAACTTATATAACACAAATAATAACGGTGGTTGTCGTGCAGGGTCACAAAGACGGAGGCGGTAACAGCTACGGTGGCAGCTTCCATCAAAGCCACAGCTTCTCCACCAAATCTGGGGGGCAAAAAGGAGGCAAAGGATCTGCGAGCACAAAATCCGGTGACAAGAAAGAAAAGAAAGAAGGGAAGTCCGGTGGCAAGAAGAAAACCGAAGGAAAGCAGTCTGCCGAAGGCGGCCACAGCGGCCACAGTGACTTCGGCGCTGACTTCGGCAGCTTCGGCAGCCACAGCCACGATGTCGAAGGATTTGACTTCGAACATTTTAAGGCCGGCTTTGGCAAACATTAATTTGTGGGTTATCGTTAAAATTCAAAACTTCGGTACCATGGAAAGTCTTAGGTTAATTACATTTTGATTGGCGGCCTTGATTGCAGCAGACGTCCAATTTCTTCAAATCAGTAGTCAGGAAACTGAAAACTCGTCAATTATTTCCTGTCGTATAAATTTATCTTTTTTAGCTCGCGAAGGAGTAGCATTTCAGGCTCAAGCTAAGGTAAAACAATTGAACTGGAATTTTTTGGAATGCTGAAAACGTTTAAATTGTTTTACAATCAACTTTAAATTGCTTACGTTTGAACTAAACTTCGTACTCAAGTTAGGCAATTTTGAAATCGATTCTTTTTAATTTTGTGGTTGAGAGAACGTCTGCTAGTGGACATCGAATTAATGCGCTGTTTTTGTTGTGCTTGCAAAACCTTTTTCAATTCGAATTGCATGTTTGAATATTATTATCAAGACAGCGGCTCTGCACGAAAATGAAGTTAGCCCACTGAAACAGGAAGCTGCTTCACACATCATCAATTTCTAAGTCAGTTTGGTTTGTTTCTTATAATCTGCTACGTTTTTAAATCCCATACATAAATCACAAAACATCCAAGTGATAGTAATATAAATACTAATTTGCACGCAGTGCGCAGCAAGGTATTTTTTTAGAAAATTCTAAAATATCGATTTTCTGTGGATATAATGAGCTTAGGACGGCAATCTTGAAGCTTATAAGTGCTCACTGAAGGCTAATTGGCACAGAAACAGAGGTTCATAGCCCCTAAGTCTTTGTCTGCAATGAACGATGAGCGTTTTGTTTACTTTCGTTTACATTATATTTACTTTTCGTTAGGTAGCACATCTGTCACTGCTGTACACAACTCCTGTCAGTGCATTCATTCATGTACGTCTCTCCGCACCTCCCACGTACGTAGAGATACACACCACAACGAGTGTACGTACTTTCCATGTGTGCTTCCTCCATGCGTACTTTCCTGCGGTTTCTGTTAGACCTGTTTTGTTGAATAAACCGAGTTCCAATTATTGTTTTCAATTGTCCTATTTCTTTTCGTTTCTACTGCAAAAATGATTTAACTACTTAGTGAAAT
Organism: Platorchestia sp. MABIK; assembly: GCA_014220935.1. Lineage (NCBI taxonomy): Eukaryota > Metazoa > Arthropoda > Malacostraca > Amphipoda > Talitridae > Platorchestia > Platorchestia sp. MABIK. The sequence continues at coordinate 6,925 of JACJUY010009168.1, read as the reverse complement.
CTTTTTTTATATCTGCGTCATAGATAATTTTACTATTTATTGCAACTTTTTTTTTCCATCAAAGATGTCTTCACTATTTATGGTAATCTTTTTTTTTTACATCAAGATGATTTCACTGTTTATGATAATCGCGCAGAGCTCAATAGCGATTTTCTCAAAATTTCGTGAATACGAAAGATATTGAAAACAAGCATTTAAATTTAAACCGGTCATAATTGTCTGGAATATAATCGTCTAGAATATTGGACCTTATATACGTCTTCCTAACGTTCGGTATTCCAACTCCGTGCTTAAGTTTGAAACTTTCATTTAGACTCCAAGAAAAGGTGGAGACTGTTTTGGAGTCAAGTTGCCTGGATTACTCAAGTCGATGAATAGAACGATTGGATCTGGAGAAAAGAAATGAGAAATGATTACCTCAAATTGTACAACTGGCTCTCGGAGTCGGAGGTAGGGGCATCACAATATATACTACAATAAGAGGGATGTCTGTCTGTCTGTCTGTCTGTCTGCCAGCAGAAGTGTGATGAGCGTATCTGTGATACAAGCTTCATCAACTGCACAATTTCCAGTGTATTTTTTTTTGACGGGCCGTGTGCACTCGGCCTCTTTAACTTTTGAGAGATTGACTTTTTTATTTCTCACGGCCTTCGTTTTTTCGCCTTCTTTCTTATTTCAAATAAAGGGGGGTGGTTTAGTTATTCATAAAGCAACAAAAATAGTGACATGACTGAAAAAACATTTTCATGATTTTCGAGTAAAACTATCACTTCGAGCAAAATTTCTATTCATCGACTTTCTTAAGGAAGATAATGATCTCATTGAAGACGTGTTTTTCTTCCCTTTTATTTTTAATTTGAATTTGCAAAAGGCGAACCATTTTCCACATATATACATATGTAAAAATACTTACATGGGCGCCCGTTTTCCACCTTTTAGCGTCAGCATCTCACGAAAAAATAACCGTCAGTTTTAGATACTGCATGAGCGAACACCTAAATTCAGTTCAAGCATTGGTAAATTTGACGAGAATTTTTGCATGAGAATTAGCTTGTCAAAATTTAAGTAATAGGATTTAATATTACAAAGATAAGAATTAAGTCACAGCTGTCAACAGACCATACCCCAAAATTCTGAAAATACTTCAATGTATAATGCAGCCTCGAAAGAATGTGCTCCGAAAATGGGGAATTTCTGAAATTGAGACTTCAGAATTTGAAATTTGTGCAGGAATTTGGAACTTGCTCCTTCTGTGTTTCAGCTTAGATATTTGGCTATCCGTAGAGATCAGATCCCGATACGTAAAGATCCTTATCCCTATCCCCAACACTGATCCCCATCCGTATAGATCCTTGTCCTGATCCCCATCACCGATCCCCATCCGTATAGATCCTTATCCCTATCCCATCACCGATCCCCATCCGTATAGATCCTTATTCCTTTTCCTATCACCGATCTGTTGCATTCAAAAATTGAGTAAATTGATCAATTAACGCTTAAGAAAATAAAATAAATAAAATTGTGGACGTGTATTTAAATAACATACAAACTGCTGAAACATCATAATAGTATTTTCAAGTGACCTGTTCTTAAAATGTCGAACATAGCAAGTTGAATAGTTAACATTGTCGAATATCAGTAAATATTGTTACATTTTCAACAAGTATTAATGCTAGAAAGGTCTAACTGAACTAAATACTATAGATTTATTTGTTGGATATACCGAGTGTAAACAAAATATGCTCAATTGAAGTAAGACCTCTTCAGACAGAAAACTAGAATGCGTTGTGACTGGAAACGACTTTCACAGGAGGGAAAAAACTCTTTTTCTAAGTTAAAACTCTTCTCTCAAATAGAGAAAACTAGTTACACCTTTCATAACATGTTCTTCATACAACAAATTCAGCTCGTAATTCATACAAGTTGTGCAGTGCAGACAGAAATTACATCGATTTTTCAATTATTCAATCGTGGATTGTGTGGCTCACCTCGTACGTCTTCAGATCTTTTAGGTTCAAGAACAGTTTTCAAAAAATGTCTAGTTTAACATCTACAAACCAGCCATTTTGAGGGTAACCAAGAACAGGAAAATCGAAAATGTCTAGTTTGATATCTACAGACCAGCCATTATGAGGGTAACCAAGAACAGGACAATCAAAAATGTCTAGTTTGATATCTACAGACCAGCCATTATGAGGGTAACCAAGAACAGGACAATCAAAAATGTCCTATAGTTTGACATCTACAAACCAGCCATTTTCAGGGTAACCAAGAACAGGACAATCAAAGGTAGTAACTCCTAGAGACAAAATTGCCCCTGCACACCTCGTCATGAGTGTATACCAACGAGAAAACTCCCTCTGGATTCATGATTATGTTTTTTAATTATGTCTAACAAATGTGAAAATCACTTTTTTGAATTTCAAAAACTCTTGAATTTTTTTTTAATGATTTGCCGGTGTCTAGTCATCGATTGAAAAGTTACTTCAAGACCAAACTTTTGTGTATAGAATAATGAGTTTTTCATTCCCTCCTTATGACGAATATAACCCAGAGTCATGATTAATACTCTCATTGATAATTTATTGTAGAATATTTCTTGCAGGCAATGCAAAAACTGGTCTGTGTAACATGAGTGTGTGAGTGGAAATCAGTCAGAAAATCCCGGACAAATCGCATAAAAAACAACGGAGCTCAATTGCTCAGTCTTGA
>JACJUY010009167.1:14630-34364 GCA_014220935.1 Platorchestia sp. MABIK | reverse complement strand
AGGTATAGAGGAGGTGTGAGTGTAGGTGGGATTGAGGGAGGTATAGAGGAGGTGTGAGTGTAGGTGTGATTGAGGGAGGTATGGAGGAGGTGTGGAGGAGGTGGGATTGAGGGAGGTATAGAGGAGGTGTGAGTGTAGGTGTGATTCAAGCAAACTATCAGGAGAAGTTGATCGACTTTCATAAAGTGTTTTCCAGAAATTCATTTACAAGGCAGAAAGCACTTTTGACGCACCCATCCATCACGCAATATATATAAAATTAAGTTCATAAAACAATGATGAATGGAACTTGGTCTCAATTTTTTATTTGTAATCTTATACTAATCAGAACACAGTTCAGAATTCCTGGATAGCATTGCATTCGTAACTCATGGCCGAAATATACATTAGAAGCAGTTGCGCATAATTGTTAGTGAAAAAGGGTACGCTAAAATACATTAAATACACCAATTAGGAAACGTACATCAACTCATTCTCTTTAAAGAAGGCGTAATGCAATATACTGATGTTCATTACTAGGTATAAGAAGCGCAGTGTAAACTACTTTATTCTTGATTGCCTCACACCAACACACTTCTTAAAAGAACAACAATTTGCTGACCACTGCGTACAAAAAATTGCAATAAAACTTTAGGTTAATTTTGTGAAAATTCCTTCAGGATTATGTATAATTCCTAACTGCTCAATACTTCATTCGCAAGGCTATTGAGCGACACTGGGAGCTTGAGTTAAGCGGGGAGAGCGAGCGTGTCAAGAATGAGTGAGGTTGTGCTACACAAACGCCAGATATTTCTCCTTGTGACTCGCACGCTTCAGGCCTTCATACGGTTGTAATACTTTAGGTGCTGAAGCTCAGCCTTACGAACAAAAGGCTGTAAAATCTTGTGGACGTAAGACGTCCCTGTCGTGCGCGGTCTTACTTGTAGAAGAGGGACTCCTTACAATAGATATTCGAATGTCAAAAAGAGTTTCCTCGCAGTAAATGTAGTATAGTCTCGATTATAAAGAGAAACGTCCTCATTGTATTATCTGATTTGCACACACCCACGTTTTATTTTGAACACACATTTTCGGACAATAATAAACAATTCTAATAAAATAAAATACCAGACGACTTCTCACAAAAGTTTCTCCACTAAAACCGAAAATATTTTGAATCGCAGTTGAAATTGCCGACATAAATTCCCGAAGCGGTTTTTCACCCGAAATTTATCAGGAAAGTGTTAGCCCTGAAGATGCGGTCACTTCACCGCACACACCGGGACGGGCAGTCGTTTCACGGTCAGCGTGGGGCAAGTAATAAGGAATCAGGGCTGGGCGCGGCCCTGCGGTGAAATATGTCCAATTACATGGTCTGCATTCCGACACCAGAAGGCTCTCGAAGGTGTCAAACTTCAGTAACGTCCTGCTAACGCCGCCCGTGAGGGTTGATTTTACGGATGTGACGGACGTGGGTGTTGGTATGCCCCATGGAGGGCGCGAGTGGAGGCACTCAGAATGTGAGGCAGTTTGTGTTTTTCATTTCACGTGTTTTGTCACTTCCATCTACTGTCCTTTTGAGTTGCATTTTGAGTTGTATCATTCAGCTCTGGAAAGACTCGTGTTGAATGAGTTTGGAGAAATGCTCCAGCATTCGCTTGCGTTCATAGAGATTAATAATTGAGTATTAACCTTTCTGACGAGTTCATAAATTTGACGGTGTAATAAAGATGCATCTGCAATACTTGTCCGTATTAGAACCTACAGCGCGCACGACGTTCGAATTTCTGACTATACATCAGAACGTTTTCTCATTGAACTTGCAGAACAAACTGGCGTGTCTAGCAAGAAAGAGAGATCATTTGAACTTCCCAATTTTCTCAAGCTATCAGTCTCATTCCATATGGCATAGAGAGAACTATTTATGAGGCACCAAACATGGTGTCCATAAAGTCAGAATAAAGAAGAAATATGTCTTTAAAGTTTAGAATAATATCTTTTCGGGTCGAGTTGTTTACTAAAGTATCTAAACTTATCTCCCTAATTCTTCTGTCTCAAACACAGTACAAGTAGATACATGCAGAAAATCTCTTTCAATTCCTGATTTGATGGTAAATGCCATCATAAGTTTTGATTAACTTGGAAATCTAAATTCGAATGGCTTAATAAAGCTGGTGAAGCGTTGCAGTTCCCCAAGACCGCGTCTTGCGCACAAAAAATAGGGACACCCCGCCGAGATGACCGATCGTCTTCGCTTAGAAGCCTTACCTGCTTCCAGAATTCCCTCATAAATCACACTTTCCATGAAGCTACAATTAATTATTCTTGGAGGCCGTGGAGAGTCAAAGTAAATTTGAGGACGCCTTCATTAAAGGCAACCTTCATAAAAGGCCGTGCTGTAGTCCTTGTCTTGCTTTCCTGAACACGCGACGTGGTCATCTTTGTTAGTGTCGCAATAGCCAGCTCCTCTGATCAGTTTGTACAAATGTTGGACCTGTTATGTCCGTCACGACGGCAAAATTTTGTTCAAAACTTCACTCGGATGAAATAAAGCTATCAACTCAGCAGCAGTTTGAGGTAATCGGCACCGGAGTGTTGGATAAGATCAAGACTCGAGTCCGATTTCCTCTATACGTTTATTAATTCGTATTTCACCACGGATAAAAAATACTGAAAGTTCTGTTATCTGTTATCACAGCAATTTCGTGGCTGGAGAAATGGAAATTAAGCAACACGAACTAACGGAAAATTATATCCACAAATTGAAGCTGGTTGAAGGAATGTATCAAAACAATAATAGAAAATATAACATCATGATTTTGGATAATATTCATGCATGATAAATGTCCATAAAATAATAACTTGAAAAAAATTCAGGGTGCTTACAGCATAACAAACTGAATTAACAACGTATAATGAAGACAATGTACCGAATAACAATCAGTAATGCATACCTAATTTCTATGAAACGAATCTGAAACAAAGAAAGAGTGAGTAAAATCCTGGAAGATGGGGGCTCTAAACTCTTTAATTTCATAATTACATAGAAAACATTCTTACCTAGACTCCATGTCATTAGAGAAATTATTTATACGAGTCGTAGCAGCCTGTGAAGCGCATCACTAACTGGGGGGCGGGAAACCTCACAAATATAGGCACAAAACGTATGAAGGATGTTCGTGTCACACTGGTACTGAGATAATGTAATAACCTTAACCCTAATTTTTTATCATCTCGCATCTTAGCTCGGAATAAAGTTCTTAATAAAGTCTAGAATAAATATCATCATTCTTTAAGTTGAAAGCGTACCATGATATTAATCTCAATTTTTCCTCAATTAGATGAATGAACTGATCACAAAAGTACATAAACTTTCCAATTTTTTGGGGTACATCGAATAAATCTGTTCAAGGTTATAGGCACCGAGGCCCCAAATGTGCTACTACGAGCACGGCGAACTGACATAAGTTAGAAGGAACCAAAATACAACGACCATTATCATGAGAAGCGTCCTACAATTCTATCCTGCATATGGTCGGCAATTTTAAGCCCGTGTTATTTTCATAACCAATACTTCTGAACAGTTTTCGCTTAAATTTTCACTGCTGAGTGCGCCATAAAAATAATTTAGACCTCCTAAAATTACGGAGCGGGTGCAATTGAGCACAAGTTTACCCACTAAGTCCACGTGCATTACCCCCAGACAAAACGCAACGCAGAGCAGAACTGGCAGTCTCGTCCAAATAACTTGCAGGTGCCAAGTTCTTGTTCTGCGTTCCCTGCTCCTCCGTCATTAATCACGAAAGCCAGAATTGGTTGCGATTTTGTGCAAGAGGCTCGATTTAGCGCGAGCGCAGAGCATAATTGAAGAGGACCCTTGATTAGCAACCAGTTAATTCGATTAGTGCGGAATGAAGATGCCCCCAAGATTGCGAGTGTTCCACGAGCTAGCCTGCATGCGTGAGGGTCTGCAGTGGCTGCAGCCGCAGTTCTCCAGATATACTGCCTATGATTGCCTGCAACTGCAGCTGCTAAACTGTACATCATTTAAATGCTGTGCCGACAACTGAAGTTCTTCAGCTGTACACCATCTGACTGCACTGCTTGTAATGGCAGTTCCTGGGCTGTACTTCCCATAACTGCAGCGCCTGTCGCTACAGAGAATTTGTGATCAATACTAGCAGCCCTTACATCTGCAGCACCTACAACTACGCACAGTACCTATAACTGTAGTTCCTACAACGGTAGTACCTACAGCTGCAGTATCTATGCTGCTGAACCGTTATTGACGCGCTTCCTAAACCTGCAATCATCCCAACTGCAGTTCCATAAGTATAATATTTTTAACTACGATTCTAATAATTGCAGTCCCTTTTCCTGCAGTTAATTCATGTTGTCGCTCTCTTGAGCAGGTAATTACATTCACAGCCTCTCACCTATAAAATCTACAGCGTTCAGAGGCTACAGAACAAAATCATTAATTGCTTACGAATGTATTTAAGTAATCCCCCTCATGGTTCGCGAGAGATGAAGGCTTAGGAACGAGGTCGAGTAGATATTGAAGCAATTATTCGTTCGAATTTATAAATGTGATTCAACAAATGACGATTTTTGAAATCGAAAAAATAAAAATCGTTGAAGTTTCTTCGGCTTGTTCATCTTTTCAGTGATAACGGTTAATCGATTCAGAAAATACTAGTCCACTTAAAATTTTGTAGTTATAAGAGCGTTATTAATAGAATAAATTTTACCGTGCCCTTCATCATACTAATATGTATCGAATGATGATACGAAGCCCCGCGTTTCGTTGCATGTGATGAAAATTACAAAATTTTGTGCAAGTTTATTTATAAACCAATACGTTAAGCAGTCAATATTGTCGTAGTTTCAAAGCTTGCACTTATCTCCTCCACCAGTGAGCATTGTTATAAGTACATCAATAGATCCCCTCAAACGACTTACAGCAACAGAGACCAAGCTAAAATATGCTAACGTGAAATGTGGACCGATGATGTACTAAAATACGCTGTTCTCAGGTACAAATCACAGAATTATTCTTTCTCGAACACTAGTTAACGTCAAACATCTGAGCGGCTCACGCCAGAATGGTCTGTTGCTGATGGTAGGTAAGGGTCCTATCCATATTACTTAATGACACGACATGATGACCCCCATATCCAATCGTTCCGTCTGAACTAACTCAACATGTCAGCATGTCTCTAAACTGTGCGGTCACACATCGCTCGTATGTATGTTGTAGAGGAACATTCAAGTCATGAATCAGTGTCGTCGTGATATGCATTCAGCAAAATTTCAATTTTAATGTTGTTTATACTGCTCCTGAAGCCCAGATGTACTCAATCAGTGCAATAAATTAGTGACTCATGGGTTTGTGTACTGGAATTCCCATTGTATTCGACTGTGAGCAGCCTAGATCGTTCCTTTAACCAGCTACAATTTCTGGAATTTCTGAATATAATTTCGCGTTAGATAGTGTCGCCTAATTTGCATTCCTGCAGCTAAGAAATTCTTGCGATAACAAATATCAGGACATTCAGTATTTTTTGTACTCATTGAAATACGAATAAACAAATGTATAGCATAAGTCGAAGTGTTATAGAAGGAAACCTTTTCTATAGCATGGTTGTGAAATGTAGCTCCATCATGCTGCCAATTAACTCATGGAGTTTTCGTTCATTGTAGTACACATTCCGTCTGAAATTTTGGTTGAATCTATTATTTTTGGATCACTTTGTCACTGACTTTCTTGGCAGACACACATGCAAGCGCATTCAAACATAGCGCTTATTGATGCTTAGATACCATTCTCTTAGTGCAATTAAAAAAGGCGTAATTTACATTGATTTTTCTCATTTAAACAACACACGTAATCAAAGTCCTCGGAGCCAAATGTAACGATTCTCAATGTATAAATGTACCTACTCAGTGACTAGAAACTTTTGAATAAATTAATTTGTGACTGGCTATGAGTTAACGAATATCTCTCATGAACAGATAAAAAACGTTGCCTAAATGATCACACACACAGTTCTGATGAATTAAGTCTATTTTTCCACTCTATAGTCTAATAATGCAATCACCATGGTAATTTTTTCACCAGGGTGCTGGCACTCCTTAAATTATATCGCAGAACATAAGAAATGTTGAAGTTGAAACTCGATCATGGTTTTCAAAGAGTAAGACTTGAAAATCTCGTTCTGATTGCACAACTTTTCATTTTCTACTCGCATCACGCTTGCAAAAGTTGGTCAGAAGAGGAATGGCGTGCGTCTTTCTTTACATTAACTCCGAGTTGTGAACTGCTACAGTCGCTAGTCCACTGGCAATAATATCATTTTTACAAATTCTTTTTCAGTTGGTATTTCCTCATTATTTTATACCAGGCAATTCTTTATACAATATCACCTTTTCTAGAATAGTTTTATGTTTTTTTTCCCAAAAAATAGGCCTCTTGCCTGAATTTTTCAGAAGTACATTTCAATTCAAAATTGTTATGGCAAATGCCCAATTGATTATCAGTCAGACTTTTGCTGCATACTTTCAGTATTTCATAATTGATTTTGCAAATCCTGCTCTGTGAGAAAGTCACTTTCTCGTTTGTGCTAAATTTTGCTCTTCATATTTTCAGCGTAATTTTTATCAACACATTTTCATTTCTTGTTGGCTCATCACTTTTTTACGTGTTATGTAGAACCATTTATTCACGTTACCAAGCTTAAAATGTACAGTCATATTTCCCTTTTCAAATAACTCGTCCTTTTCTAAAAAGTTCAATGCCTCATAATTGCATCATAACCTTCTGTAAAACAATTTCTCTATATTTTTCAGCTGTCTCATCACTTCCCGAAGGGTTCCATAGCTCACTGCCACTCGGTATTGCCTCATTTTGTGACGGGTCTAATTTTTGTTGGCCAGGAGAAGAAGGAGCGCAATTACACGCCGCGTGGGCCTCAAAGTGTCCTGCGCACCGCCCCTGCTCGTTTGCTCCTCTCGGCCTCCTCAACTCGAGCGTAAAATTCATACTCATTAGGGTGAATACAAACCTGTCAACCTGCTCTTTTGGTTTTGGAAACGCGACCGTCAATCTGAAATCGCTGAATCAGCGTACAATATTTCACGATTACTCTCATTGAAATGTAATGTTGAAAGAGAACATATCGAATACCCACTGGAAATTTAATCTTTGATTGCACATTCGAGAACTAATTTAGTGGCAAATTGAATCAGGGTCAACGACGTCGTCAATGACTACTATAAGTTTTCAACAAGGAAGCTAGAAAGTAGAGGACAACTTCACTTAGTAGTGAACATCTAAGTCCAATTGACACCGCATATAGCTACTCGAATAAGAACAATTAAAACGTCATACTTGACGCGTTTAGATTATGCTGAATTCAAGTCCCCAGTTTTTATAGGCCTCAAAAAATAGATTAAAAATGAAACTTAAAATAATTTTCAAATCCTTTTCAACTATGTAAAAATATTGATCAATGAATTATCATGCTCCGTATAGTTAGTGTAAAAATTTGCATTAAAAAAAATTTAACCAATCGAGTACCAAACAAAATTAACTAAACGAATCTTACATCCAAATCTATATTAGAAATGATCTAACTAATGATAAAGGATAAGAGATAGGCTGAATTACAAGTTCTAGTATGACAGAGAAGGAAATAATTAAATTTCAGTCACGCATAAACACTTTTCTAAATATAATTAATATAAACAAACGAAAAGATTTTTCTTGTAAAATTGGATCCTTCAACTCTAGTTGTCGTTCTTTTGTAAGAATCACGCCAAATGTCATCTTGCGAAGTAATGTATATTATGAACAACACACAATGCTATCTGTTACGTTAAAAGGACTTCTGGTTTCAATGTAAAAGCTGACTTTGAACTACTCATCATGAAGCTAAATTATCTACTGCCAAGCTCTCATTCTGAAAATTTTCCTCAATTTTTACGGTGTCAAATGCTACTGGTAGGCAAGCACACTGTAGAGTAGGGAGGCAACAAGAAAGTGGAAAAGCATTTCCAATGAAATGCAAACGCCAGTTCCAGTGGCGTTTTACGTTTCCAATAGATGAACCACTGAACTCAGCTGTTCTTCAAACCCAAAAGCTGCTCAATATAGACCGAACTTTAGATCGCTCCTAGGAAACGGGCTCCTTGCTTTGCAACGAAAAATAGATTTCAGTTTTTTTTAGCTGTAAAGATTATAGAAGTTTAAAATACCTTTACCCCTTTACTCCCAGCTTCTGCCATCGTTCATTCGCCATCGTTCATTTATAAAGGAAGGAAACATCTGTCATTTGATTACTCGAACCTTTAAAATGAAAACGATAAATGACATTCCTAATTTTTATAACGTGTTCAATGTCAAGGTCAGAATGATTTCATAAATCAACCGGACTACCGATTTCCACGACGAGGTAAGCAGCGCTGAGCTGTGAATCAATCAAACCATCGGTGCTGAAAACCAATCTTTCGTCTGAACTTACTCCCGCTTCAATTTGGTCCAAATTTACCCTCATGCACAATTTAGTGTCCGTTACTAGAGCAGTAAACTGGGCCATCCCCACCTTCGAGGTAATAGAAGTTGCGTTTGAGTCGTGCAATGGGGGAAGATTATTTCTATCTCTGCCGAAGAAAATAGCATTTCTCTAAAGAAGAACCGTAGAAGGGGGTTAGGCATAAAAACTTAGAAAGATCACAAGCACAGCCGTGCTGGAATCAACTTTATGAAGACAATGAATTATAAAGATGGGCACTTGAGCATCATCAGAGCCAAGAAAAATTCTCAGGGTGCAAGAAGAAAGAATCATTTCATTCAGTGTAGTAGGAAGCAGTTCGTTACTCCTAGAAAAAATCGTCCGACATTTCGAAAATAGATTCCAAAACAACCGACGAGCCGAGATAAGAAAAAAGTCTCAGTATTTATATTCATAACGAACATAAAGTTACAAGCTATGTGTTATAAATGTTGAGTATAGATTACTAATGTAACAAGTAATAATATTGTAAAGTATATTACCCTAACCATAAATAAAGGAAATTAACGCATGTCACAATTAGCAGGAAATTAATTTTTCCTCTATCAGAAGCCAAATCAGAAGATGAGGAGTATCATTACATCACGAAAAGTGACATAAAATTTTCAATGAATATGTGTAAAACAAACATATTTCAACACACATTTCATCAACTTTCGAACTACCTTACTAACGGAAACTGAGCTCGATAATTGCGTTTTCATTTTTTGCTAAACAATTTGTTGAAATTTTTCCACTCAAATAGATGTTGTATACTCATGACAATGCTGTTCACTAAGAATACTATCATGGTTACTGTTTGAATCTTTTTCTAATGAAACGTGACGTAAGTAAGACTCATCATGAACCATGTGTGAGAAACGGCGATTAAGAAACGGGATCATTCGTTATCCATTTTAAAAGCAATTGTTGCAGCTAATGTGGCTTTCTGGCTAAACGCCACAGTTAACTTCCAATGGTCGTTGAGACAAGTATTGCTAAAATAATTATTTCTTATTGATAAAACATACAGGTTTCCTGTACAGGAGCAATGTTTGCTCATATTATTGAAAAGTCTTTCCTGAACCATAACATTAGCTTATAGAACTGTTATTAATTCATGCAAAAGTATAAAGTCTATGCCGAATATTTATTATAATCCAAAGGTGAAGTGTCACCTCATCCAGCTGAGCCTTGCAACACGATGACCACCGATCCATTTTTCAGAAACGAAGGTTCATTAACATTTCAACTCTGCGATACCTGCTTCTCAAATGAGCGTTGAAATTCTCATGTTTAATATTAAAGAGTGACAAGAATTGCGCACAGGAACATCCTGGCTGCAAGCAGCAAGAAGTGCTGGGCTTAAATTCACAGCACACACTGTGCCTCGCTCTGTCTTGAAAAACATGAATGATTCAGCAGGCGCAGAGCTCCGTATGCGAAGTAGGTTCCTCACCATTGTTATTCTGGAGCACTTTTTAATACACCAAAGAGCGCAAAATTCGCTGGATATTCCAGAGGGACATCTGAGTGTAACGGAAAGACTCCGGAGATCAGCGTAACTTGACTTGAATATTAAATGAAGTATCAATGGGGTGTCCACCGTAACTCTGACACAGCAATACTTCAAAATTTTCCGCTTGTACATAACAAGTGTTGTGTTAAAATTCCCCGTCGTCAACTGCACATCAGTCGTTGAAGTGCAAGTTTTCATAAAAAATAATTATGCCTGGTATGTTGCGCAGTCAGAGTACAAAAATACAATTGTGCATTTTCTCAATTCAAGCTCTCTAAAATAGGTCGTCCATTCCTACACTAAAAAACTCACAATAATCGAGCAAGAGAGTGAGTAATTAGGATTAAGGATTATGAACTCGGCTTTGAATTGAAATTTAAAATTTCCCTCTCTTAAAGGCAAAAGAGACTGGCAGTTCCGATAAGTCGCAGAAAGTTAACCAATGCACGTCAGCTTGTCTATGACGCAGCCGCCTGCAGAGAGAAATAATCATATTAAAACTTGTGCAACGTGTCTCGAGTTAAGCAAATTTGAGTGTCATCTGATCCCCTCTTCATAAACACGGATAAGGGCGCAGCCCGCAGTCAACTTCAGAAGAAAGTTAACGAGTAAATTGGGTAAGAGAGAGAGAGAGGAGGGAGGCCTATCCGACGGAGCCGTGTCACATGAATATTCAATTCAGGCTCCAACGCTTTACGCTTCTTATTAAAAATTTGCCTCGAAAAATCGCAAAATAGCTTGCGCGAGAGAGGCCGATGCAAAGCTCTCGAACGTCAGGCCGCTGTGGGGTCTGGAGCGGCGAGCTGTTGCGTTTGTGGAGGCGTTAAAAATCGCTCGCTTCTACGAGTTTTGGAAGCGCGAGGACACTTCTTCTCGAGTTAACTGCCGTAAAAGTCTCTCGTGATTATGAAGTGAGGATATTTGCTCAAACTCTTCCTCTAGATGCAGTTTCGTTTTAGATTTAAGGGCTAAAAATGAAAGAAAAGTTTCCTCAAAAATAAGTGATGAGTGTAAGCCCATTCGTTTTGTATTTTTCTTGAGTGAGCTCTTTTCTGTTGGAGGAAATCTGACACTTTCATACAATCATCCTTGCACAAAAACAGATAACTTTCTTAAGACCAAACGATAACTTAAGAGTATGAGCCGGGCTTCAATTTTACAAAAGGACAAAAGAATAGTGAAAGTAGAAAGAGGTGAAGTGCATGCAATGTTCGCACGATATGGCTTGTGAATTGAATTGTTTCCAGTTTTTATACACAATCAATTAAATGTGAGGTTAGAAAGCTTTCCCTCTTTCATAATATCCACAGAATAGCTTATTACTGATCCAATTTTTTTTTATTTTATTAACATAAAAGCACTAAATGTTCTCTAGGTGTTATGAAGTTTCAGTGAACATTCAAGGAGCCTGTTCGAATGCACAACGACTGTATATTACCACGCATTTGTGTTCTTTGCACGATTATGTGCAAAATATTCACTCAAAGAGAGTAACACTTACAACCATAGTAAACTTGATCCACGCGCTGCTACTTCGCACGCGCGAAACATAATGCGAAGTCAGCAACGAAACTGTCGTCTCCTAAGCTAGGCTTTGATTCAACTCTTCGACTCTATTTAAAAATGAATAAAATTTTTGAATTGATGTTAATTACACCAAAATTATGTCTATATGCAGCCTGTCACAGCATGAGTACGTAGTGTTGCACTAATGTATGATTGAGACCAGCCAAAAAGCTGGAGCTAATTTGAACTCATTGGGTGTAAAGAAATAGGTGCCATCTTGCAGGGTAGGCTCAGCAATACCTTGAAGGTTTGTGTTGAGGTATTCGACGTCAAAAGTGGTAAAGAAAATTTCTGTTCAATTTGCTCTACTTTATTTAGTTAGCTTGCGCTTGCATCAGTTACAGAATTTGCACGATGGAGTCTCATTTTTTATGTATCCATTTTTGTACATGCTTTAATCTATTCAAATTCAATGTGTTAACAAAAAACACAGTCTTTGTGCCGAGAGTTCTTCAAATGAATTAGAAAACATCAGCTTTTTGCTCTTCCATGGTAAATCTTACATAAAATTTTCATAATCATGAAAGTCATCATTTATCATTTTTCAACATTCGGTTTCATTTTTGGATAATGCGGTTATAATTATCATCATTTGCAATATTATCATTAAAATCATACAACCTTCCCCAGTTCGACAAGAAGATACAGGCACGGTAGAAAGATGGCATTTCAAACCTTCAAAAGAGTTTACTTTCTCGAAGTGCGCTATGCTTCTGTAAATGTTTAAAACAGATCGACATTTTCAGGCTCGCATGCAAGTTGCTCTTTGGAATATAATTCGAAAAATGGAAAATAGATGCTATTTAAATAAGGATTAATTCCCCTCACGAAGAGCCTGATAGTCAGGGGAATCTGGCTAATAGTGAACACAGAAAATGCAGAAAACTGTAGGCTTATCTGACGAAGCTGAGGCAAATGCAAATGGAAGAGGATCATCGGAATATTTGCATGATTGCATTGCCTGTAATTATAAGTTTTTCTTGCTCTTTCCGTGGATTTAGCAGGAAATTATTGCGCCTAAGACACGGTCTCGTCCTGGGCTTTCATTAGTCGGACAAATTAACTCGAGGAGCTGACGCAGGATGAACTTGTTGCTGGAAAATCCTTTCATAAAGTAGCCGACTTAATTCCAGAAACGGTTAGTTGGGACTTGCGGGGATTTATTTGCACCTAAGAAATAAATAACAGAAATACAGAGAAAATACCAATGGGGACCCTACGAAACGTACAGAAATCAAAGTTTTGCTATGGGTTGTAAGAGAAAGAATAAAGTGTATTGACAATTTGACAAACGAAATTATAATTTTTATTTTAAGCTCATTTAATACTCACTGAATTTTATAATATTTGTAATCAAGAGGTTCCTACTAAACAGCTCGCCGAAAAATCTAAAGATTAAACAAATGCATACAAAAGAAAGACCTTTGCATTAATTTCAACGAGGTAGAACAGGACATTAATTACGTCATTAATTTTCCTGAATTTTAGCGTCAAAATAACCGTTAGAGAAGTTGAGACTTATTAAACCTGGCATTCGTTCTATTTACAGCCTAAATGATATATTGTTGATAGAAAGTTCAGTTTTGTTAGATTTTTGATCAAACCATGTGCTTTTCACTACCATGGGTTTGCGAGACACATTCAAATTAAGGCGTCATTTGAACTGGGAACTCCAATAGAATTGTCAGAGAATGACACTGCAAGCCACGCGTCTTAAGTTTCTTTAAGATGAAAAATGCAAAATGCTAGGGTATGATTTAGAAGTTATTAATTACGATAAGAATTTTTTAACTCGGACGACATTTTGCACTGTTCATTTTTACAAATGCTCAAATTCTCGATCTTTTAAAGCGATTGCGTTGAGCGTTTATTGGTGATCGCAGTCACAAAACGGAACCGTAAGCTTTGCAGCTCGTCGAAGGCTCTCCCGTATTGATGACCATTCAATGGTCAGTGCGCCGGAACTCGACCTATTAGCAGTAACTCTTTTAGTAGTATTGAGTGAGACTTAGCTGTATTTGATGGTTTTTCTTGGTACTCGCATCGAAATGTGAAGATTCCAATTGCTGCCGCTGAAAAGTTTGGATCGTGGTTTTTTGTCGCAAATTTAGGATTATTCCATGAAAGAAGGGATGAAGATTGGTTTTTAGTGCACTACACATTCTGCTCGTGTTGTAATTGGACAGATGAAGATTAATACAGCAAGTAGAGTTTGCTCTGGCTTTACAGCTTGACTTTCACATACGTTGAAAATGAGTGACTTTATAAAGAACGCTCATATCAGGGTTTTGAATTCTGAAAGGAATGTATGGAAGAAATAGATTTGAGGCAGAATCTATTTAGTTGAGCTTCGATTAATTTGTCAGTTTCCTTCTATGTTTTTATCATGGTTGTCATCGAGCCGGTCTGGTTTAGCAATACCGCAGCATGATGTTAGAAATGTCCACACGCTGTAATAGGTATTCGATTCTTACCAAATACTTTTATCACAAATAATGGGTCGCCGGTGGTCTTGTGTATTTTAAAAACTCTGGTAATTCTTTTGGTTTCATTGTCCACCCTCCGTTTTTGGGAATAACGCTGAACAAAATCCAACGCCATGCATTTTGTGATAGCATCCAGGAAATTTTGAAATTCCTTCACGCTGTTTTGCGGTGATGATCGTTTTGAAGTGGTCATTTCACGAAGAATATATCGTAAGAAGAGTCTTGTAACCAACCTGGTCAATTTCAAAGCTTCCACTGCATAAGGAAGTTCACTTCTGCTTTTGTATTGAAGATAATCCGAGTCTTACACACATCCTAGATGCGATCCACAACTGCTTAGTTCAAGAATGATATTTCCCATTCTTTTTTCGCAATTAATTCAATTAAATCTTTTCTGAGTACCTTCAATTTCGTAAAAAGTTTTCTCGTGGTTTTACGCTTCGGATACCCTACGTCGTGTTTAAATAAACGTTACGAAGAAGGGTTCGTTTGGCCAACGATCACCTTCGCAAAAGATCCGCCATCAAAAATATATTCTCGTCGATACGAACCGCATATGCTCAGCTCGACGAACATCGTCTACGAACATTCCAGCCAACGGTTACTTCAGTACGTCGAGAAGCATCGTTTGAAAGCTACCCCACCTTGCCACCCTCACTTTGGGAGTACCGCACCCCCCAGCGTCTTAAGGGAGCTGCACTGCCGGATACTTCCATTTCTCTTCACATATCTAAACTCTCTCCGTAGACACCTCGAATCTTTTTCATTCCATATAATAACTTGTTAATTAATATGTGAACGTAATCTAATCTAATTATCTGACGATACTTGCTATTTCCGGTAAATTATTAACGTAAATGATTGTAAACAAGAAACGTGTATGTTCGCAGTCGTGACAAGCGTCGCTGGGGATACCCTGTCTGGGAGAGTGCTTGGCATTAGAGCTACCGCAACTGGAAGTGTAGGACGTGAAGCCGCCCCGCTCTGCCCTCTGGGCAAGCGATGGCTCTGGCAGTTAGATGAGTATCACTCCTTCATTTATCCACAATTACCATTCATTCCTGTTATCTCACGTGTAGGAATCTCCATTCTCTTTCTGTGTATGGAGCATTATTCTGTATCTAGGATGTGTGCGTAATTTCACATTATGTATTATATAATCTGTTTCGCTAATTGATTCAGTAACGAGGCCTCACCTCGATATGAGCTTATTACAAACAAATTCCTGTCCATCGATTGTGTTAACTATTTGAATCAGAAGTCATAGTTATTCTTCAAGTCATCATCTCTATATTAAATAACTAATTTGGAAGCCTGTTTATTTAATCCCTTGCAATTATTTAGCCATCAGTAATCAGAAAAATTTGTCATCAGCAAAAAAAATGACTTATGAATACGATAAAAGAACTAACAAGGAGGAAGAATCATTAAAGTTTGATCAACAACTAATTTCTGAATTAAAAGTTAGTTTTAAAACAAGATATCCCCCAGGGATGCGGCTGATCTGGTACATTAATAAAACAATGATGATCGTTTTTCTTCCTATGCCTGCACGGCACCGTCCACACTATGCTTGCAGTCATGACATCGGGCAAAATTCAACCGCTGTTTCCGGCAATTAGACTGGGAAAACCTCATCTTCCTTCCTCAAATACTACAGATAAAGCACGTCTTTTACTAATTTCTACACAGAAATTACCATTTTAAATTCCCATCCGGAAATCCTCACTCACAAATTCCCATTCATTCTACGAAGAATATGTTCAGGGACTCTTCAGTAAGTCAGTTACGAAGATTTCTGAAATTTATATCGAATTATTTGATTCTCGAAAATAGCGAACTTATCAGTCTATTTCGTGGTTAAAAATATTATTCGAAACGAGTTGACCACCTGCAATAATATATTTATGCAAGGACACGAAGTATAGAATGATGATAAATTATTGAAATGATTGTAGTGTCTATAGGTAAGAAGCGATGTAATTTATTGAGACAAATATAATAAATGACACGAACATCTGTCGTAATATTGAATGAAACATGACAAAACACTGAAAATTGTTTATCTATGTGACCCTACCTGTCTGATTTCCCAAAAAATAATAATGATATGAAAAATACCATTCGAATTACTGAAATGGCGATAGTGAATCACAAGATTTAGTTGATGTCTAACAAACTTAGATATCACACTCAAAAGTCAGCAACATTAGCAATATTAAGCTGTTCACTTCCCATATGCAAGTTGACGGAACGTAACCGCACTCATCTGAATCTATTCACTCAAGAACTTCGCTAATTCCTCATCGGCGCAACGAAAATGTTCACGCAAAATTGACCCACCAAAGAAATAAAAAAAAGGAGCAATTTTGTGAAGTGGACTTCCCGACGCGGGTATAACGACCTCAGAGAATGCGCTGCACTTCGATGTGCGATCGCGCTCATATTCCTCGATGGAGTTCGTTTCGATCGTTCATTTAATCGCCTCAACAGCCGCAACTTGTCACCATTACCCCATGAGAGAGAGAGAGGAAAAAGAGGGAAAGGGTAAGGAGGAGGGGAAGCAAATTTCATGGTCAAGGACCATAACGGGCAATGAAATTAAGGGCGAAGTTATCGGCGCCTTGTCGGCTGGGAAAACAGCCTGGCGCTGGGGCCTGCAACCGCGCGGCGGCCGTGACGTGACTCTGGCGTCTTGCCTTCGTCGTCAGATTATCATGTACTTAGCTTGCTTCCCATTTTATTCCGCTATTTATCCTGTTCTTTACATTTTTCTAATTTTTTTCAATTAGTTTTTCGAGTTCTATATAGGGGTTTCATGCAGCTTAGAATGTTCCACGACATTACTGCATTTTTCTGCATGCTTTCCCATATCATTTCATGTTTTTAATGTCCTTTTTATTATATTTTCATTATTTCCTGTATTTTTGTACGCATGTAAACTTAAATTTCTTTATTTATATTTATATTTCCGTCCATATTTATATATGATCATATGGCTTTAAAGTTTTTGACGTATGTCATCACTGTCGATCAAAAAACTGCGGTAGTTCAATGTAACGCAAAGTTTTTGGCGGATAACGAGTTGCGGGAGGCTGAGCGTGCTTGCGTTGACCACACAGAGCGACAGTGAGAGATACATCCAGTACATACTTCAAATATGACGCCGCTTTGAAGGTCCGTGCAATATATAGTGTATGTCTCACGATGCGTGTGTATTATGAGGCAGAGGAGAAACGTGCAGTACACAACATCAAAGCTTCAAGTGAAATGGATAGGGGAGAAATACGTGCCATTTACACCGTGCATCCTAACACAACTGATTGTTTCTATAAATGTTCTTACAGTTTGCTGATAATGCAAAGCGAAGAAAGATTAGAGTCAAGTAATCATAATTACTGGGGGTACGTTCTTTAGTACAGAAATACATCATCAGTTGTGTTACAATCAAAAATACTCGAAATATAAGATCCAACGACAGTGAATTAGATCCATTAAGAAATCTATTTTAAAATATCAAGTGAGTAGGTTTCATACACAGGGAGTTATAAAATTAAATTTGTTTCGATTGTCTTTCCTAAGCTCACATAGCAATACATTAGACACCTGCGTCGACGCATTATTACGGATTAATTTCAAAATACGGGAATAAGCAGTGTAAATGATCTCTATTGCTGTCCTTCTCATTCATTCAATGGAAATTTCCTAACATGTTATTTAGTGACATTCAACAAAAAGCCATTGGTTGTACAAAATGTGGGTTTAACTCAAATTCATAGAGCGAACTTGTGAAGGTGAAACGCACATTTTAGCATTTCAGTAATTGAAGCTTAATTATGTACAAATAGGTTTACGATACAATGAAGCCTGAAAGTGAACTTCGTGTTTTGTTATATAGCGCTCTACAAATGACAAAGCACTGCTCTTCTCACCTCCTGCTCTGAACATAATTGATTTATACATCATATTAAAGTAGCTCAAAACAGTTCAACTAACGATGGATATCTTAGAACAACAAACGTGTTTTCAACAAGGCTTGTTGGAAACTGACATCGAACAATGTAACCTTTTTCTTCATAATATCACATAAAATATCGACAAGTGTGGGTACCGATGGAAGTCGTACATCCACGCAAATAATTCGTTCATAAAGTTTGCCTGTTAGTATGAAGAAACAGTGCATTTTTTAAATTTCGAACAGAGATTTGAATAATTTGCAAGTCAGTCCGTAAATATTGGTCTGTCATCAGAACACTACTAATGAAAACAAATATCGCTGGCTGCGTGAGGAGAAATATTGGTATTTAGCTCTTCCACATTGAATGCAGTGATAGGCAGATCTTTATCATTATGAATGACAGGCTCTCTCGTGACCGTCACATCCCGTCTCTTACGTGACCGTCACAGCCAGTCTCTCGCGTGACCGTCACAGCCCGTCTCTTACGTGACCGTCACAGCCCGTCTCTCTCGTGACCGTCGCAGCCCATCTCTTACGTGACCGTCACATCCCGTCTCTCTCGTGACCGTCACAGCCCGTCTCTTACGTGACCGTCACAGCCAGTCTCTTACGTGACCGTCACAGCTCGTCTCTTACGTGACCGTCACAGGCCGTCTCTGCCCGTGACCGTCACTGCCCGTCTGCCCGTGACCGACAAACTCTTATCATACAAATTTCGTGAGTTTTTGATGACAAAATTTACTTTTGAAAGAAGTTTACCTTTGCAATGCTCGGATCCAGGAGACCAAGCTTATTCAAAATTGTTTTTCAAGCAATTAAGGATTATTTCAAATGATGAACTGGCCACCACGTTCTCCAGATTTGTACCCAATAGAGAACTCATAGGATAAGTCGACGAAGCCATGCCCGCCAATATCGCCCATTGCGAGAGAGATCACTTAAATTACAGACAAAATTAGAGCTACATATGAGCCAGACAGGTAGAATCAGTACCTGATATGCAGAGCAAGCTACAGTTTAATCTAAATCTGGGACTGTTAATTATTAACAAAATTTCTGATTACAGGAGTTTTGAGCGGCAAGGTTATGCACATGATGAATATTTGACATTAAATAATAATTGAATTCCACCAATAATATTGGGGCTTTTCAGTAATTTGTGATTATTACAGCTTCTCAGCTTCAAATTGTTCCAACTGAAGTTCAAAGTAATCGAACTAAAATTCAGATTAGTCAAACTCTAATTTTGAAGTTATGTTTTAAAATTTTAATCAAAGTTACACATTCAAATCCTTACATATTAAATACCAGCTGTAATACATCTCTGGGGATAAAATTTGAGTCAATGCAGTGAAGGCTGTACTGAATAAAATACTAAAAAGCTCTAACAAGATATCTTGTATAGATTATTAAAGTAGTAGATTCGAGATACAAGAAACGACCAGCAGACGAGTTTTATCAAATTCCTCCCCGTTACAACTACTGCACTTGTTACTGTTAATTTACAACTCTTTTTAGGCACAAGCTGCGGCAGTTCAACTGCGTCATTTTGCGTAACGCGCCACACAGACACACGCTGCAGCTGGCCACACGCCCCACACCTGCCGCCTGCCCCCACCTGCAACTGGCCACACGCCCCACACCTGCCGCCTGCCCCCACCTGCAGCTGGCCAC
>JACJUY010009167.1:0-14537 GCA_014220935.1 Platorchestia sp. MABIK | reverse complement strand
CAGCTGGCCACACGCCCCACACCTGCCGCCTGCCCGCACCTGCAGCTGGCCACACGCCCCACACCTGCCCCCACCTGCAGCTGGCCACACGCCCCACACCTGCCGCCTGCCCGCACCTGCAGCTGAGTGCAGCGCTGCAAGTTGCAACGCTGCGCTACAACGCACAATGTGAACGCTCCACTTTATCTGGTATAAAAAGGATGTTTTGTTCCAATCAAGCCTGACACATTTCATCTTGTATATTGGTTTGAAAAAGCTCATTTTCATGGCCTGTGAGAGTAATATTGTGCATTTTGAGCGAGCGGATCTCCTGTCAAGCGAGGGACGTAGTCGTCCAGGAGGGAGGGGAGAAGTCTCGTCTCATTCATTTACGTTCATTTTCTACCCACATTATATCCATCCAAGACGTTTTTGTTATCATTAAAGGTATAAATTGTGTGTTCATTTTTTATCTGTTACTTAGGTGTTTACATATTCATGATGATGTAAATCTATAACACAATTGCATTTGTGTCCATTATACAATAATATTTTTTTGGTGAACGCATGCAATCCAAAATTTGCCAGAGTCAAACTATTCTACACACAGCGCCATAGATAGAAAATACATTCATCATTTAAAATCAAAGCATACATTTTTCAGGGACATCCGTGTAAACGCCGCCGTGTACTCATGTATTTTGTATTTCATCAGAATACCTCCCGCAATGAAGAGATAATAATGTGTTGATTGCTTTAATGACGTCACACACTATAGAGCGCTGCATTCATTTGTTTTTCAACTACAATTTTTTTTCTGCGATGAATATCAAACGCCAGCGCCTAGTTTTGCAAAGTTTCTTCTATTACAAGGAATAAATGTTCCAAGTGCAGCGTTCTAAGAGCATCAGCAGGTCTCCGCCGTCAAAAATGAGGGCATCAGATATTCAATCAATATAGCAGCCGTGTGGAAAATCTTCCGTCTTGTCTGAGTTGTTGAGATGCGGACACAAAATTGCGGCCCGCAATGAGCACGCGGTCACAAAACCACTCCTCCATATAACTGGCTAATCAATTAATTAAGGAAGGAATTATACCATAGCATTGCTGTCGGAGCTGCACTGTGGCTATTTCACTGTATGATAATTTCCCCCTGCTTAGAGTACTACTGAAGGAGTAGAAGTACTGCACACTACGGCTGTTACTTGCATAAACGAAGCTCCTAAATTGAGTCATGCCGTCAGTGTTGACGACGCGAGTACACCGATGTACGTAGTTTTCAACGCCAATGGGGCAATAATAATTTATTTTTTCTCAGCATCCTACACTCTATCTACGCCATCCATTTATCCACACAAGTAACATCTTTCTATGCTTCTCATCCATCGCAGAGGCTCGGGGAAATTCAGTCACTACGTATTACATTAACGTAAACAACAGAACTTTGGTTGATCTATACGATCATGCACTTCTTATCGTCATTCTTACATTGTGCCAATTTCATAATGGTTATTCCCCTTTACACCGCATGTAGAATTAACTATAATACAAACGCCATGTCGTTGCAAAACTTCTGGCAGCGGTGGGATTCGAACCCACGCCTCCGAAGAGACTGGTGCCTTAAACCAGCGCCTTAGACCGCTCGGCCACGCTACCCTTCTTGTAGGGGTGAAGATATGAAAGAGTTATGTAATAATGGCATGTGATATCTTGGCAAACTAATAAACATGTCATCTTAGTGTGCCTGTTTTCTAATACTATTAACTTAATTTCCTCGGAGCCTTATGAACTGCATTAGAAGAATCGTTAAGATTTCATTACTCCACCATGTATGTATGAGTTGATTGCTTTGAATGAGTTGAATTAGCAGGATTTGGAAGGCAGAACGCCACAGCAACCCATGTCAAATTATCCGAGTCGCCTAGACTCCCTGGTGGATGAAGCTTTAGGAAGAAGTTCAAGTTCAGGGAAGTTTAAAAGTATGGGGACGTGTATTATTTCCTTTCAAAATTCCATTTCACTAATTAATTTCAACACGGCAATAATTGGAACCGTGATGGTGAGCGAAATACTGTATATCAAAGAAAAGAATAATTTCGGGAATTTTGTGCAAACGAGTGAAGTTCATTCAAATTAGTGACGGTTTTACATGTGAAATGATACGACGCACTCCCTGACTTGAGGAAATGGAAAGTCTTTAGAAGAAATAGATTGGAAACTCAATGATATCAATAACAATAACATCAACATCTACGTAAATTCTACATTTCAACGTTCAAGAACAACTAAATATTCACTGACATCCGACATGATGCTGCCTGCACCACAAATGTGCACTGACTGATGGTTAAGCAGAGACCATTTACGGTGAGCGTGCGTTGCCTGCGTGCAGGTAGTGAGGCCCGTATCGGTGAGCGTGCGTTGCCTGCGTGCAGTAAGTGAGGCCCGTATCGGTGAGCGTGCGTTGCCTGCGTGCAGGTAGTGAGGCCCGTATCGGTGAGCGTGCGTTGCCTGCGTGCAGGTAGAGAGGCCCGTATCGGTGAGCGTGCGTTGCTTGCGTGCAGTAAGTGAGGCCCGTATCGGTGAGCGTGCGTTGCCTGCGTGCAGGTAGTGAGGCCCGTATCGGTGAGCGTGCGTTGCCTGCGTGCAGTAAGTGAGGCCCGTGTGAAATGCCCGCCTCAGTTGCGGAAAAATAATCAAGTGGAAAAGAAAAATTTACGCAAACAAAAAACCGTCCATGTAGGGTATTCTTTAAAATAATACTTCCCGAATATCTCAAATGAATATATATATAATCACATAATCTACGTTAGCTATGGTTGGAGTAGGTTAGGTTAGCATTGGTTAGGTTAGCTTTAGTTGGTTTAGTCTTAGTGAGGCTTGGTTAGGTTATGTAAGTGAGTTATCTGACGCGAGGTCGGTATAGAACAATTCCTAACTAAATCAGTAACTGGCCGCATGAGCAGCAGCAGCTCCACTGGCAGCAAAAGTCGCCCAGTTGGAAAACGAACACAGGAACAAAGCACGGGATGATATCTGCGTATACGCGTTGTTGCAGCGCGCGCCGTCGCGCACACGGCAGAATTACGCGCTTCGTATTACGCCTACGTCTACGTTTAAAACAATCCATCACGACATAAAAAACGCATCGCAAGGCAAAAATAAACACGCCACAACAGAAATACGCGTCACAATGCTAAAAAACGAGTCACAACCAAACAACGCGTGACAACACAAAAACTACGCCGCAACGCAGAAAAATGCGTCACAAACCACAAGTGAAATAGACGCGCGAGTTCACCACAGTGGCGCCAAGACGTCAAATCCAAAGGATTCATCCTGAACTGATTCTCAAAAGTGCGTTATTCCAGCATCAGGAACTGGTGCAGAATTGGACGGTGCTGGACAAGGACAGAATGGTGCCGAGTATATGAAGGATAAAAAGATAATAAACTAACTTCAGGGATGAAATAAGATACGGATAAACTTCTGATCGAAACTCAAAAATGAAACATGGATAAAATCATGACAGGGAGGACGAGGGATGCAACACCCACACGCACACAACACGACGGACAAAGGCAACACGAGGACATAAAACAAGCCCGTGGGATGAAACGCCTTCGCAGACAAAACAAGACGAAGACAAACTACCACACCAACGAAACACGAAAAAAGCTTCGGCAGCAGCGCCGATGTCTCTATTGCTGACCGTGCGACATCAATTTGTGCGCCTAAACGGCCGTAGCGGTACGTGACAGTTACGGCCCGTCTCTCTCGTGACCGTCACAGCCCGTCTCTCTCGTGACCGTCACAGCCCGTCTCTCCCGTGACCGTCACAGCCCGTCTCTCACATGACCGTCACAGCCCGTCTCTCACGTGACCGTCACAGCCCGCCTCTCACCTGACGGACAGTTCTGTCGAAAAAATCCGTGATTTAGTCTCGCGCTGACCGTGCGCCAGTGTAGGGCGGTGACTCATGTGGGTTTGCCAATTTTAATTCCTTCATGAAATGAAGAGTAATTCCTCGTTGAACTGGATTACAATTACTTACAGGAAATTCCTCGAATGATTTTTTTAATTCCTTAATATTCCTTTGTGATTTTGTGGAAGAGTATCAACGAACTCCGTGATGTTGTGCATGAATTTTATCGTATAGATCCTATATTTTGTAGAGTTACCGAGTGCTTCATGGATCCGTAATGATCTCTGTGCTTGTGTGATTATTTCCACACGAACATTAAAAATATAGGTACTTTGCGCACGATATTTAGCTATTAGGTACAGAGTATTAATTCATTTAAGCAGTAAAGTTGAATGTTATTATCAGCTGCAGAAAATAACGCATTTGGTCTGTTACGTTTATCATTAGTGAAATTCTAAAAATTTAGGGTATATTTTTTTAATAAAGAAATTAGTTTATCAACGCATCAATTTTTGATGTTTCAATTCGCAAAAGTACAAGTGCATCTCATTTCACATCAAAATACTATTCATTTTTTCAAGCGGTAAACTTCTGAGTTTACGTTCAGAGACGTTCTGAATGTTACGAACTGCGGTCAATACTGCCATGCACTTCCTCACGTCTTGAGTAGGCAAGCAAAGGTCCATACGAAAAATGAATTTTCTACTCTCGTAACTATCAGCGAAAATTGCCTGCAGTACAATTGAAATACATTTTCCAGTCTTTCTGGAAACAGGTAAGCTTATATAAAACCAATTTTATGTGTTTTTTACATAGATTGTTGACTGAAAGTTTCTGAGTCGAATTTTATTTTCACTCATGGAAGTTTTCCCCTGGTTTTATGACTTTCTTTATGGTTCTCCACAAAAAAAATTGTCTCAGAGTGTCTGTCCGTTTCACGTAACCGTCATTGCGTCCTGATTCAAGTTATAAGACACTTTCCAAATCAATATAGAATATGAAGTGTATCAGACTTAGATGGAATAAAACATCCGTTCTTTCTTTCTGACCAATGGCTCAATTTTTCAGTTATTCTTCGAGGGGATCAAGAATTTGTACGCTCTCCGAAACACGCGTCGAAAATATTGACGTATCTTCAGAGAAATTCTAGGCCAAGTTTGAGTGCGGGTTTGGCTGAAATCTTGCGTCTCGCGATGTGAATGGAGGCAGCACTGGTTCAGGTGCACCGGCCTGATTGTTCCCATGTCAACAAAGGCGACCAAACAACGATGTTTCTCCACCGTCGCCACACTCCAAAGACTGGAAACCGCTCTCTGCTCAGCTCCGGCAGCCTCCTCCACTTCTCCTTTGATTTAGCAGCGCCGTGTCTCACTTGGTCAACATTTCGAGCATCGCTACGAAACATTTCCTCAACTTTTCCCCTGTAGAGAGGTAAGGCAAGTCAAGAATTTCCTCCATAGAGTGTTTCTTTTGACGTTGCAGCGCTGTTCTTGTCCTTTGGGGGAAATGATCCTGTAAATAGATGAATTGCTTGGATATCAATGTTTAAAATTGCTGAAGTGAAACTACAACGAATTTGATAAAATTTATTTAAGCAATAGAAATATTATTCTAGTTTTTATTCATTTCCCTTACCTCAGTAATTAAAATTTTGCATTTCTCTGTTATTTGCCCGCATTCCGGAAAAATGAAAATTCTTTGTTATACTTCGGAAATGCACCTGCATTCTAGAGTGAACATTGAATCGCACCTGAAGTGTTTTGTCAATAGTTTAACTTGAAATGTTGTTAATCTGTGTCCGTGTCCGCATACTGATATAGCGTGAAATACCCCGGCTACTAATTAACAAATTTTTTAATTACTAATCTATCAAACAATTGCAAGTGCCAGATCAGCAGAACACGATTGAAAGACCTCCACAGTGAAACATGCGAGCTAAAGCCTAGGAATATCTAAGGCAAATTGAATAGGATTTTTTTACGAAATTGCTCATATTTTCACGCACATGTACCCAGCTCTCAGTATGCCTACACTTGTGCGTAGTCGACAATAAATATCAGGACACACAAATAGTGTGTATACGAAACGCCGCCTCATGTCGAGCAGTATATCTCTTATACAATAATC
The DNA here is from genome assembly GCA_014220935.1 of Platorchestia sp. MABIK. Taxonomy (NCBI): domain Eukaryota; kingdom Metazoa; phylum Arthropoda; class Malacostraca; order Amphipoda; family Talitridae; genus Platorchestia; species Platorchestia sp. MABIK. Next base: position 8,506 of record JACJUY010009167.1, on the reverse strand, counting down.
CAATATTTACATCTTTAGGATCTTTCTTAAATATCTACGCTCTACGGTTTCATCAGGCTCAGTGTGGTCATGTCTAACGTAAGAAAACGCGCTCTATTTCCGGTGAATAGAATTTAATTTTCAGCAGAAGCACAAAGTTGTCTGGCGGTACCTCGCCATGCTCAGGTAGTTGGAGGCCGATGGAGAGAGCTTTGGTCTCCTTAGATCCTTTATCGATGAGATTAATTATGTAAATTGAAAAAACATCGACAAATTTCGCCCTTCAGTTTATTAGATTATAACAGGATTGGAACTTTCAGTAATTTAGTATATTTAATTACAAAGAGATCGTTATTCAAGGAATAGAATACAAGAGTTTGAAATAGCAGAAATTTTGCTTTGGTTAGATCAGCAAATAATTCACAAAATAATCAGAATTTCACGCATTATCGTAGCGGGAGAGCGAATTGAGAGCGAGACGGCAGATATTGTTTATGAAGCACAGCACAATATAGCTCATGAAGCACAGCACAATATAGCTCATGAAGCACAGTACAATATGGTTCATGAAGCACAGCACAATATGGTTCATGAAGCACAGTACAATATAGCTCATGAAGCACAGCACAATATGGTTCATGAAGCACAGTACAATATGGTTCATGAAGCACAGTACAATATAGCTCATGAAGCACAGTACAATATGGTTCATGAAGCACAGCTCAATATGGTTCATGACGCACAGCACAATATGGTTCATGAAGTACAGTACAATATGGTTCATGAAGCACAGTACAATATGGTTCATGATGCACAGTACAATATGGTTCATGAAGCACAGCACAATATGGTTCATGAAGCACAGCACAATATGGTTCATGAAGCACAGTACAATATGGTTCATGATGCACAGTACAATATGGTTCATGACGCACAGCACAATATGGTTTATGGAGCACTGGAGAATATGGTTCATGAAGCACAGTGCAATATGGTTTATGGAGCACTGTAGAATATGGTTCATGAAGCACAGTGCAATATGGTTTATGGAGCACTGTAGAATATGGTTCATGAAGCACAGTGCAATATGGTTTATGGAGCACTGGAGAATATGGTTCATGAAGCACAGTGCAATATGGTTTATGGAGCACTGTAGAATATGGTTCATGAAGCACAGTGCAATGGGGTTTATGGAGCACTGTAGAATATGGTTCATGAAGCACAGTGCAATATGGTTTATGGAGCACTGGAGAATATGGTTAATGAAACACTCTACTGAACAACATTTACTTATATTGTAATACTTACACAATATACACTAATTTAAAATTCTGTCTATCACTGAAATAAATAAAATAGTCGAAATGACAGAACGGTATATCATTTTTTCGTATTACTTTGTTCATGACTCAAGTGATTCGAAACAGAGAGAAAGAGCGCGATTAAATGCGAGAAAGTCAAGCTGTATCGGTTCTTCAGTGCTGGTTGGTGTCGTGCGGTGCTTCCATGCTCTAAGCAATCACAATTCAACCTCAGATCTCACAATGCACAGAAGTCATTCTGAGAGTGTTCGAAATTCTACCTCAGAATACGCCAAGTTCAATCTCTGATTAGGCAAAATTTAATCCTTATAGAGCTCGTAGAAACTTGTGTTTAGCACATTCGAATTCAAGCTTGAAATAGAAAATTTGCAATAAACTTATCTGCAGAATAATTTTTGACAGCGGTGACGCCTCGTCAGCGTGAGCTCGACAGCCCGCACCAGCCCGCCAGACGCGACGCGTTCACAGCGCCACCTCAATCCCTCGCACGAGGCCGCTGGGATCCAGGCCCACAAATGCGCTCGCGATGAACATAACCCGCAGGATCTGATCATTTATTTCGCTAGTCCCCTCACGTCGGGGCCTCGAACTGAGCATTCTTTCCCGTCACTCGGTTTCCTGCATGAACTGCAAAGCTGCCTCTCCCAGCCTCCCATCTTTTTATCTTCCTGATAATTAACTCGGAATTTAGACGCCCCTCTAAAAATTTCCTCCTGTGCCGCCATTAATATTCATGTAATCGTTCCGTAAAATTCCTAAGCGAGGGGAAAATAAACGATTCAGCCTGTATTAATTTTTGAGATTTTTTCGACACGGAGTTCTTTTTAATTACAACCACAAAGAGATCCATTATGGCTTATAGTTTCCGCTGATTCGATGGCTAATTGGAGCTTAGTGCGAACCTATCCTATCGTTATGAAATCAGTTTATCCAGTTTTGAGTATCTTCTGTCCATAACGTTCCCGAATTTCTCGTGAATATCTTATTAGAGATTACAAATAACTCAAGCGTATTTCAATACGAACTTAGGAATCAACACCTGAGTAGGACTCAAAGATGACAGCATCCTCACGCACTTCCCTATTGAACTCAAAGATTTCAGGTCTGCTGTCGTTTGCACAGGCTTCGATTATATTGACATTTCCATTAGCGTTTGACTACACTAATCATGTAATTACTACACTGCTCCTTTTCCTGTGTGTTCGGTGTATGTGCGTGCCTCCTCTGCTACGCAACATCGAGTCTTTCCAAACAATAATTGTGCGTCAATAATTGTTGCGATCCAACGGATAAGAGCATTTTTTCAAATGAACGCAAAAACATATTTGATTTTTAAGGAATTGGAAAATTCTTCCTCTCCCTAGAAAAATAGTCTTCCTCCATTTTCTCGCACTCTGTAAACTGGGTACCTTCAACGAAATTTCAACAGCTGAATGACTGAAAATTTGGGGCTCTACTTGTCATTAATTTATTCTGATTGAATTCCATTCCGACGTTATCTTAATATTTAAATTGAAGAACATCAAAATAAATGATTTGCAAAAAATTAATGGTTTAAAATTTTTTTGTGAATGAATTACAGCTCTAAACCGTTAGTTTCCGAATATTTTGAGGCACTGGTTGGAAATGTACTCTAATTTATGAAAATTTAGTGCTGAATGGTGAGGCCGGGTACTGTCCGATTGCCGCACTCGTGCGTTCCCTTGTCATAAGCTTGGTCTGAGATACTTTCCTTTAAACCAAAGACGTTCCGGTAAGAAAACCTCATAAATGAATTCCTATCCTTTTTTAAATGAACAGTTTTTCTTTTTTCTTTCATACTTTCAAATTGAAAAAAAATAAATTTTGACGGTGTGCGATTGCATGTACATAAAGTATGTCAGAGAATCTTTTAAAACTGCTAAACACGGTATAGTTAGTTATAGAATACACAAAAAATGGGAAGGAGACCACCTGAGCAGCTTGTGACAGCCAGCATTCGTTGCTCGCTCATCACATCACATCGCTGTAGCGCTTCGATAACATTTTACAGAAGTTGAGATAATGGATGTAGATAATATTCTGACAAAATTGCATGCGCAAACGAAACTAGCTTTAATCAAAGATTTTGATGGTATTTTTGAAGCCTCATTAGTAATTTACAGTTTGGCAGTTGTCCAGAAATTGCCACATCAAACAAGCTTAAATAAAATATAATAAACGATAAAGTCTCTTGATCGTCTCATTAAGCACTATACCATTGACGCCTAAACACTACACAAAGAATACGAACTTCATTCTCGAATTGCATTTACGGGCACTAAATTCTTCGTTTTGAGTTCACTGCAGCAGAATTATGACGAAGAAAATTAAAGAATTGTGGAAATCTTAACGGAGACCCTCTAATTACACAGTTTCAACTGACCAAGTGATCAGAGAGTAAATAAGCGCCACAACGGCACCCTGTGCCATATATGGCACACGACCAACTCTCCCAACCTGTGTCATGCATTGCAATTGGTTCATGCTAAGATTTCCTCCAATTATGTGAAATGCGAGAACTAGCCACAGTGTGGGAGATGCGAACAACAGTGGGCAAGAGCGATTTTCATTGCATCGTTCAGCACAACCAACAGCAGTCCAGTCACTACATCTCAAAGAGGCCAGTGACTTCACACACCGAGCCAGTACTCAATTTTCTATGTACGAGTTCAAAGCTAACTTTAGGTTCAGCACAGCTGTCGAATTTGGAGGTAGAGTTACAGTGCTTCATGGTTTATCGCTTACTTAATGAAATAAAGTTCCGGCTGGCAGAGCTTTAGCAGGCATTTATAACTACGTTTGTGAACACTGTGAATAATGTTTAAATAACGATCTTATTTGCCACGGATAAGTACTGTTCATCTCACAAGTTATTTAAAAATGTTTGCTCAGTTGATAACATTTGTGTGAATTTGAATGTTTTTTTTTTCTAAATTAGTAACACGAGAAACGCTTTTTCGCCAATAACGACGGAAAAAAACTTAAAATTTGATACACATTTATTATTTATTTCAAATCAACAAAAAAATTTAATCGCCGTTAAAATATTTCAGCACTCAAACTTGTCTCAAATCGGGCAGCTGCTGACCACAGCAAAAATTTTAATCATATTAAATCTGAAATTTGGTGCAAAGCATCTATCATTCACGGCACGCACTTTATCAATTTAAAAAAGATCTTTTGTTTAATTTAAATTTCTATGTCATGATGACCAAAAAAAAACACTATCATTTATTTGTTATGCGTTCCTCTAATTACAGGAACGAACAGCGTCCATGACCCATCAGATTCATATCTCACACGGATTTATAGACAAAAATGCAATTCAGGTAATTACTCTCATGCATAAGAAGCAGCTCCGTGACTTCGGATACGCTTTTGAGGTTTACATGGTCGGGAATAAAAGTAAAAGACGATTACTTGAAATCCTTTGTTAAAGTCACCGACATTACGAGCCTAAATTTGGCGGTATTTTAATGGTGATGTCCATTAGTTTCCGAATATTTTATAGAAGTTATTGAAAATGTACTGTTATGTATGACAATCTTGCATTGAAGGGTTAGACCGGGTTGTCGTCTTTACGGTACTGTCGGATTGCCGCACGGTGCTGTCCGATTGCTGCACGGTACTGTCCGATTGCCATACTGTACTGTCCGATTGCCACAGGGTACTGTTCGATTGCCACACGGTACTGTCCAATTGCCACACGGTACTGTCCGATTGACACACGGTACTGTCCGATTGACACACGGTACTGTCCGATTGCCCACGGTGCTGTCCGATTGCCGCACGGTTTTGTTCGATTGCCACACGGTGCTGTCCGATTGCCGCACGGTTTAGTCCGATTGCAGCACTCGTGGTTCCCCGCCGGAAACTTGGCCTTGGATGCCTTCCTTAAACCAAAGCTTCTCCGGGAAGAAAACCTCAGCGGTTCTTGGAATAAATTGAGCCTGGCTATCACAAGGCCTTCGATGTGGGGCCATATTTCTTCTATCCAAGTTCTTATAGCTTGCAAATGCCAGCCAATTTGTTCGTCCCACAGGAACGAGAAAATATTTTTGAACACTGAACTGTTTTGATTGATCGCACGTACTGAACTGGACTTCAAGCGGAAGCAAAAGAATAATTGGGCCTATCTTAACTACCTACAGCTCTCGAAAGGAATGAAATGTATTCTTTAGAATTGATTTGGAAAAGATTTGCCTTTGCTACTCGGAACGGAACATTTTGATGAATTCTTGGGCAATAGAAAGCATTCATCGAAGTGAAATGGGAAAAGATTTCCCTACGCCACAAAACAGTCACAGTGAGCCCCACACAATTCCTTCGTCTCAGAGCTGGACTCGTCGGACCAGATGTAATTCAGCGAGGTGTTCGTGAATTCCTTTTCATTTTTTAAGGTGAAATCCAAGAGCTTTCGGCCTCTGATGTGCGAAACATTCCAGACATTTCAAGTTTCGCTCGGTAATGAGCTCATAAATTTCATCATTCGAGATGAATTCAAAATTTAGATGTTGCGGTTTGCCTCAGACGCGACCGCGGCCAGTAACTCATCGGGCGGTTGAGCCGGTTCCTGGGCCTGGGCTTGTGGGCCTGGGCTTGTGGGCCTGGGCTTGTGGGCCTGGGCTTGTAGGCCTGGGCTTGTGGGCCTGGGCTTGTTGACCTGGGCTTGCAAAACAACGAGTCATAGACAGGCTGTTGAACTCATCTACTTTGTTTGTTTGCGGCCAATATACACACGGAGGCTTCTCGGTTACCATCTTGTAGCGTTACGGGACTGCTAAAATGAGACGTATTTTTTAAGCCAATTTTTGCTTTGACTTTTTAATATTCAAAAAAATATTTGCCAATTTTCGTCGACTATCTGTATATTTTAAACATATAATTCATATACTCTAATGTAAGAAAAGTCTTTGGACGGGAAAAGTTATGAGCGATTGAACCGTGAGAGAATGAACTGTATGGGAAATGAGAAACGTGAGGATAGGTAGTAACTGAAAAGCTCAAAAAATTCATTTAAGTGTAGTTTCTGATGAAATTGGACAGTCAAATTAAAGAAATTAGCAAACACACATATGAACAACATACGCACGTCAATTATGACAATTAATCGAAAGCGAAATTCATAGTCCTCAAAATACACTGCGAAAAAATATTTCAATACCGTCTGTGTCAAATTTTAAATACGAGTGATCCAAAATAATGTACACACTTTGAACGGTGACATAGATTCATTTTCCAACCATCTTGGCTAGATGTTCAAGAGAAGTAAAGTTTAATTTCACCAATAATTACACTATCTAGACAAACTTAATGTTTCAAAGGTTAGATTTAATGTTCAAACTGTTGACCTTAAGCATCGATACATTTATTCATTTATTGATACGAGTCACCGCACTGAATTCTCACCAAATATTCCAACCTGGGTGCTTCATAAAAAGGTGCATGCATTTAGCACTGGCTTAAAAAAGTACGCCCTCGCATGCACAGTTAAATTCTGGACAAATTTGACGTATTGTTTTCTCAAGAAGTGAGAGAGTCGATGATGGAGCTGCCCCAACTGGCGGACGTGCGTTGGAGCTTTGACGAGCCAAATCTGGTGATTATGTGGCACTGGCAGTCAGGGAATGTTGCTGCGGTCCAGAGACACTGGAGCTGTGAGCATGCGGGATGGTGTGCTCAGAAACTACGACACCTTGGTGCGAAATTCAGAATTAGTTAAGACTCGCCCCAAAAATGCATTGACGCGGAAGGCCACCCGTTTCAACATCTAATTTGAGCTTTGAAGCTTTTAGTTTGACTAAATAGTACGCTTATTGTTCAAATTGTATTTACCTTCACTTTCTTAAAAAAAACTATATATGTTGTGTGTATACATTATTTTTGAAATGTGTTTTGCATGATGTTTGCAAGTTTCAACACCCAGAACGCAAGGGTGCGTTCCGGCAGCCAGGGTTGCAGGAAGGCCTATGTGAAACAAAAGTAGCCATGAACTTCTGCTGTACAAACTCAAATCGCGATATATCCTCGCGAGACGATATTACTGAAAAAACGCCTTGGGTAGTACAGGGTGGGGCAAATCAAATGCTTGCGCTTTAAAACGCTATTAGGAGAGGTTAAATCATGCCTACAGAATTATTTGTCGTTTTCATTGTCGTTTGTGTGCTGATCACTTTTCGAAGATGGCGTCAGGAAGACAGCATCAACAATAAATAATTCTGTAAGTATTGTTTTACTTTTCCTGATAACCTTTCAGAACGTGGGTATTTGATTTACCTCACCCTGTACAAAGCGTTCGGTTAGCAAATGAATATAAAAATGAGTGTTCGTTCTTTAATTGAATGGAAAGATGGATATTCGTTCTTTAATTGCATAGAAAATGGTTATTCGCTCGTTAATTGAATAGAAAAATGCGCCTTCGTTTCGGTGACGAAAAAAAAGGTGTGTTCGTTTCGCAAATCAACAGAAAAATGCGTGATCGCTTTGTGAATGAGTAGAAAAAATGCGTGTTCGCTTCGCAAGTGAGAACACAGGAGAAATCAAGAAGCACACATCACGTAAGACATCCATAGGAGTGGGAATGGAAATTACAGTGCAATGAGACACTCAGGAAATCAAAATTTTCCTCCTGATATTTATTGTTTCTCAGCCAGTAAATTAAAACGAAAGCTCATAACCCAGGCAGGCGGTAGAGTTACGGAACGGCCTGACCGCAGAGACTTCCAGAGCTTATCTAATCGACTGCAAAGAAAGAACACAACTTGGAAATGAGGAAAATATTTCCACGCCACGGGCAGAATAGGAAGGAGAGCGTCAGGTGGGCTGTGACGGACCTTCATGGGCAGTTGTGATAACGGTGCGTACCTGCAGGGGGTACTGTACCAGTGCAGGTACTGTACCTCTACAACTACTGTACCAGTGTGTACCTGAGCAGGTACTCTATCTGAGCCGGGGCTGTACCACTGGAGGGACCGTACTTGAGTGGATACTGTATCTGAGTGGGTACTGTATCTGAGTGGGTACTGTATCTGAGTGGGTACTGTACCTGAGTGGGTACTGTATCTGAGTGGGTAGTGTATCTGAGTGGGTACTGTATCTGAGTGGGTAGTGTATCTGAGTGGGTACTGTATCTGAGTGGGTACTGTCTCTGAGTGGGTACTGTATCTGAGTGGGTAGTGTATCTG
>JACJUY010009166.1:0-29981 GCA_014220935.1 Platorchestia sp. MABIK | reverse complement strand
CGCGCCAGTGCCGGGATACGAACCCGGGCCTCCAACATGCAAGGCCGATCCCTTCACCACTGTACCACACACACCCCACTCACACACACCCCACAGTAGCACGTGCCTGGAAAACGCACTCGGGCAGCGCTACCAAATCGTTGCATACTTAATGAAGTGATGCCGGATGTAGGTTATCGTAGAAGCCAACGTAATACGGCTAGAAATTCCTCTAAAATCATACTCTTAAATTTCGATACGAAAGTCTTTGATGGCAGCGACCATTTTTAATTAATTTAAGCTCATAAATTTATTTTACGTAAACGAAGCTCACTAAAATACAGCGCAACCCTTCATTCACATTAAATCACAGGTTTCAGGACAACGTTTTCAGTACTTTCATAGAACACGGAAGAAGTAATATTAATTGTGGAAATTGGTATTCCATCAAGGGTTGGACTCAATGATGACAAATAATTAAAGACATGTTTCCCTACAATTATCATTTATCCCTGAAAAAAGCAATGCATTCTTTCAACGTCAATAACTATGTTATACTTCTCTGGTAATAATATTAATGCAAACGATTTTAAAAAATCGCCTCCTATAATTCAAATCTCTGAAGTGAGCCATGCCAATAATGATAACTAGCAAGACTAAAGAAATAGAAAGGATAGTCACTTTTAAAATAGACATAATTACTTAGCGAGTTTAATGTGTCAGAACTAAAAATATACACGAAAGATGAACGTTTCGACCACAGGGGTCATCTTCAGTATCTGGGGAAACACAGTTATTTTCATCGAGTTAAAAAAAATATATATGCATATGTATGGTTATCATTTTGATTGCTAACAGGAAATTTGCAAGGGAAAGGAAGATTGAGTATCATTTAAAACCGGTTTGCTTTTCATGATAGAAAGAGACTCTAAAATACGAAGATCTGTTTGACTAGAAGAGGTTGCAATTATCTGGAAATCGTCTAAACGAACAGGCAAGTCGCACTTTCTGGCACTGCATGGGCACGCTCAGAGGATTGAGGGGGAGAAGCAAGAGGCCTATTTGTTCGAAAGCTTCGTCCGGCATGCTCTTCTACACGAATACGCAAAGCCCTTTTTGTGGACCCTACGTACTCAGACGCACACAGTGCGCAACGATACTTGTAGATGACTGAAGAGAGCAAAGCCTTCGGAAGCTTATCTTTGTAATTGAAAAAAGAATTGATTTTGTACGAGTTCACTCACATCCGAAAATTAATATGCATGAAATGTTTTGATAATAGCGTAAGTAAATCTTTTTTCAATTTTTCAGATTGGTAACCAAAATAGGGTATAACAATATAGAAATCTTTTTTCCATACTGTTGTCATGGGTAAGCGGTCACAAAATTTTGAATTTAAAAACTTCTTGATTGAGGAATGTATGAGCCAAGCGGGGAAACCATTATTACGGAAAAAGTTTATCAAAAATTCAACTTCACTATGAAACGACTGAAAACTTGAACATACACTATACGCTCTACATAACAGAATTTTAATACTATTCAATTTGAAACGAAAATTACAAAAACTATCGAAACTCAAACCCAACCCAGTAAATGTTTGCTTGCGATAGACAGAGCTCTGAAATTTGTTATTTTCACGAGTAATCATAGAATCCAAAAATGGGAGACAGTTTTCTTTTCAAGTTCCATGGTAAACTTAATTTTCGGATGTTGAGAATTCAAGTATAACAAAAAAAAGCTACAGTGAGAACTATCTCTAAATAAAAGGAATGTATCATCGATGTAACGTTAAAAAAAAACAGGCTTATATTCAACCGGGCACATTTCCAACCATCTTCTTTCGTGAAAAGCCATGAACATGTTAGCAAAGGTGGGTCCTAACGGAAGGCCCATTCCTAGCCCATCTAACTGCTAATAAAAAATTTTGTCAAAAATAAAAAATGGATTTAGAACAGACATGCAGCAAAGTTTTGAACAAAGATTTGGTTAAGCCAATAGAATCGGTACGAGAAAACAAATAATCTAAACAAATCTCTATGGTCTCATGTAGCGGAATGTTGGTAAATAAATTCTCGACGTCAAAGGAAGCCATAAAAAGATTATCAGCATTATCAACAGAAACCACATCGCTTACAAAAGATTTTGAATTTTCCACTGTTTAATCATTAAAAGTAAAGGGAGTCAGAATGGGAACTAAAAATTTGGCCAGATTTAAGCTAGGAGTGAGGTAAGCTGCAAAAATAGGTCTAAACGGAAAATTTAAACGGAGTACGTAGGGTCCACAAAAAGGGCTTTGCGTATTCATGTAGCAGAGCATACCGGACGAAGCTTTCGAACAAATAGGCCTCTTGATTCTCCCCCTCAATCCTCTGTGCGTGCCCATGCAGAAAAGGGCGACTTGCCTGTTCGTGTAGACGATTTCCAGATAATTGCAACCTCTTCTAGTCAAACAGATCTTCGTATTTTAAAGTCTCTTTTCATCATGAAAAGCAAACTGGTTTTAAATTATACTCAATCTTCCTTTCCCTTGCAAACTTCCCGTTAGCAATCAAAATGTAAACCATACAGATGTATATAAATTTTTTTTAACTCGATGAAAATAATTGTGTTTCCCCAGATGCTGAAGATGACCCCTGTGGTCGACACGTTCATCTTTCGTGTACATTTTTAGTTCTGACATATTAAACTCGCTAAGTAATAATGTCTATGTTAAAAGTGACTATGCTTGCTATTTCTTTCATAGTTAGACTTTGCAAACGGCAAAACATTGACGTAAATCGTTAACTAGCAGGACCCGTGGAAATTCCACGGACAGTGCCATTGTTACGCTGGATGGATTCGGTCATCATTACCTTACCAATTCCAACAAAAACCTTTCCTAACCTAACCCATCACAACATATTCTAACCTATCCATCCTATCCTAACCGAAACGTTCCTGATAATATGTCAAACATAAAAACTGTGGACCCATGATAAAATTCCGTCAACATTATCTAATCTATCCTAACCAAACATATCTTAACCTATCCTGACCTAACATATCTTAACCTATCCTAATCTTCCCTAAATTATCCTAGCCTAAAATATCTCAATCTATACTTTCCTAACCTAACTTAAACCAATGCCGCCATTCATCCGGGTGGACATTTGAAAAAATTCGGTCACCGTTACCTTACCAATTCTAACATAACATATTCTAACCTACCTTAACCTATAGTAACCGAACCGATCCTGATAATACGTCAAACATAAAAAACTGTAGACCCATGAAAAAATTCCTTCAACATTACCTAACCTATGCCAATGTATCCTAACCTAACATATCCTAACCGAACATATCCCGATGGTATGTCAAACATAAAAAGAAACACGGACTAGTGAAAAAATTTCATCAACGTTCTCTAACCTATGATAACCTAACCCTTTGCTGCTCCTCGTCCATATTCTACCTACTTTGCCGAAATAAATTTCTCTGATGCTCTAGGTATTGTGCCCGCTGTTCCTCATCCTTATTTTGCCTTCTTTGCTTGGATAAATTCATTTGCTGCTCGCGATGCTGCGATTGTTGCTCCTCGTTCATATTTTGCCTTCTTGAAGTAAACCTCAGTGTCTCAATGACTCAGTTCTGATCATTTTAACGAGCAGATCAGAGTGGCGTGATGTGTAAACTTGTGTCGCAGTGTTGTTTCCCTTGCGGTGACGTGAACCGCGAACAAGCTGACCCCCGCCTCCTCAACCTCCGCTCTTTCCCTCTAAATCACCTCTACTCTAAACGTGGAATAAGTGCCGTTATCTCCAGCGTCGAAACAGAATAGGAAGTGTGCTCTGGCAAACTCGCATCTTTAGAAAAATAATGGTGACCATCTTTTGTGAACTACTTTCTGTTGTAAACTTGTAATAGAGAATGAATGTTGAAAAAATTTTTAATGCACGCTGACAATTTCTGATTCACCAAATTAGCTTTCATTATTATCTTCTTCTTTTGATGGACAATTTTGGTCAACTAGTGACGTTAAAAGTAAAAAGGGTAAAAAACTTCTTCTTCTTTGAAGGAACTTTTAAGTTAAAAAAACTAAATGAACTTGATCTAGCAACTTCGGAAATAATTTGCGATGTTAAACATAGTAAGCCTGTGTTCACAGACAGAACATAATTCCACAATGAGAGGTAAACCTAAGCAATATAACGTTTCTCGAATAGCTCACCATAGCAATTTTCTGATGGAAAGGTTGAAGTTCTTTTCTTATTTTATTTTCCCTTTCTCTTCCCCAAGCAGGACAGCAAGTGACGCTGCTTCGCCGACCGCAACCAACTTACCCCCTCCCCCCCGCTCACCCCTTGTTCCACCCACCCTCTCTCCTCTTTNCCTCCTCTCTCGCTTTCCTATTGGCAGTTTCTTTTCATCTACCTTTAAAAAGCGATGTCTTCTTCTTAAACTCAGTGAACAAAATTTAATTTTTCTTCCTACTATCAACGTCACAATGTATGCTTATAGAACTCGTTCAACTACTCGGAAGGTTGCCCCATCTGAAAAAATAACATCCTCCAGTGCAGCTTCGTACGAAAAGCTCCGTAAAAAGCGTTATGCACCAGTCATAAAAAAGAAAGGCGGACTAATAAATCCGCCCCCGTGAATCCACCAGTTCAAGGTCCTCAAAACGGCCAAATCTTCTCGGACGTTCATGAAGTCTGATATCAGCAAGTGCTTCTCAGCCACTGAAGCACCACTAATCATGACTGCAAAATCAGAGTCATACGACACGGGAGAAAATCTCTCAAGAGCTGCTTGGAATAATTCAGCTCTCAATAATAATTCATCTTCTCAAGTTCCGACACCTGCTACTGGCACATCAGAAGCGATCTCATGTAATTGCACAATAGCAGCACTCAACTTTCAACCCCACATTTTAAATGATGCCCGAGAAGATCCATCATCCACAAGGTCAACAATATCGAGCAAAAATGATACCTCATCCAACACGATTGAAACTCCTTCTAGCGCCGCTTGTAAAAATTCAAAGAACGTCTTAACTTCTCAAGTCTCGACACCAACTTCGCACACACCCGAAGCGAGTTCAAGTAATTGCACACAAGCAACACTCGACTTGCAACCCTACACTTTGGACTGTGCCCGAGAAGATTCATCATCCACAAAGTCAACGATGTCGAGTAAAGCAGGAACCTCATCACTGGCAAGAGCTGCCACAGCATCGCCAGCTCCTTCGTCTCATCCCGACGATTGCGTCATGGCGACATCTCTCTGCCCTGCGTCACTGAGAAAGCTCAAAATTTTTCACCACCGACGATGACACCAACACCAACGTCATCGTTAGAACGAGATAAAACTTTAGATGGGAGCGACCAGTCAGAAAGTAAAAGGGGTAATTTTAATTATAATTTTAATGATGAATTGTGTGTAAGCCTTTCAGGCGGCGGAGTTGGGTTTGAAAATGCATGCGCAGCGGCTGACACTGGCAGTGAAATACCTCAGAGCGTGAACTGCGAGGATAACGTAAGATTTTCAGTGGAGAACAATACAAACAGACCTGTTACCGCTTTTGATGGGTACTTACACCCTCTACAAATGACTAGTTCCCAAACTATTCACGAAATAAATAACACGCTGTCTCTTGCAGCTGCATTTCTCAATAAAGCTTTGAGACAAAATTGTCCCCCAAGCCCAGCGTCGATTTTTTCAACTGTATCAAATATTCAAATGATCACAGAACAGCTTTTTGCCTTAAATTATCGTATCAGCGCTCATGATTTTACGCCGGTGGCAGCTGCAAGTTACCATCCTTATGCAAAATCCTCTCTAGACACTTTTCTTGTTGGAAACAAAGTCTCACAAAAATCAACAGAGATGACATTGATAGCGCATGCAAGATTCAGACCATAACTTCGGAACGTCTCAATGATCCCTACGATGATATTGAATGCGCACCTCCTTTTAGGAACTATATAATTAGTTTCAAAGGTTTGAGCCTCTCATCTCATAACCTTACTAAGCTAAAAAATGGGATAATGACAAAGAATCTTTTTTCTCATATTTATGTGGTGAGTGCATGCAGTGGTCAGCAATTGCACATGGCATCGAGTCTGTGCAGAAAAATTGGTCTTAAACTGATTCCTCTGCGAGCAAATGCAAAAACTGTTACAGTTAATGAAGCTCACAACGATGTCCGCACTTGGCCTATTACACGAGAAGATACGCATCATTTTCTTCAGCAAATTGCTCAAAGATCACCTTTGAAACTAACTTCACTTTTTATCTCCTGTGTCAGAAACTCCCATGACCTGAATGAAGAAATTGAACACTCTAATGATTATGCAAAACAGCAGAATGAGTTGAATGATTGTTCTAATTGACAGCCTTTCCACGTGAAACCTCCAGCAGCATATACCAATGTTGGCCTTCATATAACAAACCCTCTCCTCCCCTCTTCTCCCGATGCTTGCTCTCATATAACAAACCTTCTTCTCTCTCTGCCACAAGCAATTGCGGAGTGCCTACAAAAAATAGGTTTTCATTGCTATCCATGTGCCGATACAGAGGATGAAAAGCCCCTCTCAGACACGGGGATAAATCAACATCCAATCACATACTCGGAAGCAGTGAAATCAACAGGAAGAGAGAAATCGCTGCAAAATTGCAGTCGACAATCAATGGAAAATTCACCATCCAACTACATGCACAATCATCACCAGAAAAATAGAAATGACGCAGGCATTTCTCAGTTCTCGGCAGATCCCCATACAAGAAATCACCCCTGCCGGCCCATTCAGAGCCAGAAAAACGTAAATTCCCCGCACCTCACAGAACCTCTCAATGATGTAAAAAGTACGAAAAAAAACGTCTCCACCCCATTTGTGAACGCATGCATTCCACAATGGGTGGATTGAAACGATCACGGAAAATAGAGCTGATTCCCATCAAAGCCGATGAACACTGTCTCCTTCATGCAGTAGCTCATCTACTTACGAAACAACCAGCATCCAAATGGAATTACAATTTCTTAAAGACTGCAATCAAAACTGAGAGTAAAGCAAACAAAAGCACATACGCTAAGTTTGTTGACAAGAACAGTGGAGACATGCAAAACCTCATAGATAATTACAATGACGACAAACATTTTGATCAAGCTGCTGTAGACCTTATACCACTCATCATCTCAAATGTGACAGGCTAAAAATATCATTGTGTTTTGAAAATTTCAGTCAATCCCTTTTCAGAGTTATCAAATAATAACCCTCCAGTACTGCTCCATCGTAAAAACGATCACTACATTGCCCTTGTCGCACAAGGCAAACATCAGACTTTAGTTATCTCATTCTGATAGACTACCGCTGCCCAGCTAAATAGTAGACTTTCTTACATAGCAGATGCTGGACCAAACACCCTGGGTAACGTAGGCAAGATCGATGAATCCTCGAAACGATTCCATCGAGATAGTAACTTTGCTACCTTTAAAAAGAGTGCTAATATAAGTAAAATCGAAATAAAGCATATAAGTGCTCAAAGCCTGAATGATAAATTGGATGATATCAAAGTAATGTTGGTCACTGAAGAAATTGACATTTTGTGTGTTTCAGAAACATGGTTTGACTCACGAACCCAAAGTTCATTTTTTAACATCCTGATTACGTGTTATATAGCTACGATGGCGCTCAAACCAGCCGGTGTAGTGGATCTTGTATTTTTGTGAAAGAAATGTACTCAACATCTTCACTTCTAGCGATTAAGGTTTGCGATGGCATTGAAATGGTTTGGTTAGAAGTGCAAATAAATAAACACAAATCCATAATCATTGGCAGCCTTTACAGGCACCCATCGTCTCCCCTAAGTCTAACTCTGGATTTCATTGAGGAAACCTTCAAAGAAATCATTCAGGCAAAAAAGTCATTCTCTGCTTTCGGAGATTTGAATGTTTACTTAACGGACAAAAACAATCATTTAAGCAAACTGCTGTATAAACTAAGCCTATCACGAATGGTCAAAGAACCGACTCGCATCACTAAAGTCTCTAAAACTCTCCTCGGTCTGGCAATCACAAGTAATCCCACCGCAGTGCTTAGTACAGTAATATTACCTTCTATTTCCGATCACCACTCTATAGAATGTGAAATAAATATTGCAAAGAAAAGACAGAAATACCGCTCAATGACTTATCGCTCGAAAAGGCACGATTCAGCGGAACTATTTCAAGAAAAACTACTGTATAGGTCAACCGAATTCCCGAATATGATGCAATCTGACGATGTTGACATTCAAGTGTCCATTTTCAACAAGAATTTCACAGCAGCTCTCGACGAATGCGCACCTCACGTTACCAAAAAAAAAAACAAGCCAAAACGGACTGTTTGGATTACTGACGAAATTAAAGAGATGAGCAGAATAAAGAAAGCCAACTTGCGAGAGTACAAAAACAATAGATCAAACAGTACCTTATTCAAGAGATGTAAAGAACATGACAAAATTCTTCGAAGGAAAATCACTGAAGCAAAACAAACTCACTTCCACCAGGAACTTAAAACGGCTAAAAAATAACCCGAAACGAGCTTGGGAAATCATTTGTGAGGTAGCCCCGTATAAAAATTTAGATCGTGTAAGTAATTTTGAAAATCCCTTGGCAACAGCCACGAATTTCATCACATTCTTTTCAAAAGTAGGGGCTCAAGTTTTCAGTGAGGTGTGTCACAATCCAGGTGAAACGTCAATTGAAAATTCACGCCCCCCTACACCCTCGAGAGCTGATGTCAGGTGGAGACCACGTCCTGTCAATTTACCAGAGTTTAGAAAAATCTTATACTCATTAAAAAACACAAAGGCAGTTGGACATCATGGTATCAGTCTTCAATACATCAAAGACAGTTTCCCAGTCACAGCACCATGGATTCGTCTGATAATTAATACATAAATAGCAACCAACACGTTTCTAAACCAATGGAAGCCCTCCATTGTTAAGCCGTTACATAAAAGTGGTGACCTAAGTACAGCATCAAACTACAGGCCCATCAGTCTTTTACCCCTGTCATGTCCAAAATATTGGAGAAAGTGGTGACAAATCAACTATCATTTCACCTGGACGAGTCAAATCTACTCCACCGAAATCAATACGCCTATAGAAGAAACATAAGCACTGAAGACGCGCTGCTCAATATCTCTGAAAAAATATACAGTGACATCGATCAAAAGAATGTAACACTCTTGCTGCTACTCGATCTCTCTAAAGCGTTCGATAGCGTCGAACATGTTAGACTTCTACGTAAAATACTGAACTTGGGAGTAGATACGCAATGGTTTGAAAGTTACTTGTCAAATCGATCTCATGCAGTCCGCATGGAAAACAAATTGTCCCCATTCATTCAAAACATTTTTGGTGTTCCCCAAGGATCCATTCTTGGTCGGCTACTGTTTTCTATTTGCATTAATGATATTCTTCCAATGCCTTCTAGCACACGGATCGCAATGTATGCAGATGATGTTCAAATTGCAATAAGAAGTTCTGTATCGGAAGTACCACAGACGCAAATTAAAGCCGAAGCTATACTGACTACTAGCCTGAAATCATGGTACGACCGAAACGGTCTCAAATTAAATGCTAATAAAACACAATGCATCATTTTTAGCTACAAAGATACAACTGAAAAAACTTCAGATCTTACTCTCACAATTGGAAATGATAAAATTAAGGCATCAGAAAAAGTTGAAAATCTCGGTATCTGTTTCGATAGAAACATGTCTTTCAAATCTCACGTTGAGAATACCTGCAACAAAATTTACGTTTTCATCGTATAAAGAGTATGCTAGACGAAAAATCCCGATTATTAGCCATTCAATCCCTGGTGTTATCGCGCATTGACTACTGCAGCCTAGTATGGGGAGACTTACCTCAGTACCTTCAAAGGGATTTACAAAAATGCATAAACTTCGCAGCCAAGGTGGTATGCAACGGTAATTTCAAAAGAAGTGATCACGTAACTCCTCTCCTTAATAAACTCGGTTGGATTCCTATTCAAGAAAGGCTCCTCATGCAGAGGGCCCAATACGTATTCTCCTCGTTGTACCTTCCTCAGAGCAATGCTGAGATATTGCGTTTCCATCCACCCACTGTAACCAACCAAAAGCCGAACAGAAACAACAATGTCTTAGTCAACTATCGTCCATCTCACGTAGGGCAGAAGGCTCTGTCAATATCAGGCACCTTACTGTGGAACAAACTTCCCCTGAGGATTAAAATCCCTCAAAGACCGAGAGAATTTAAACCCAAAATACCAAAATAATTCGTCATCTTGCGTCTCAACGATAATTCTTCGTTACAGTACACACTGAACACGTATTGACGAATCTCATTTGCCTGGTATCTCCATTGCTGAATACTCTCCCTTGCTCATTTTTTATGATTCAAGACATCACACAACAGTTTGAAATGTATGCGTAGGTATTATGATTTGATCGCCTATACGCTGGGATTTGCAAACATGCTTATTTGTATTTGTATGTACGTATATGGGTGTATGTGCGCATATGGGTGTGCATATGTGCACATACCCCTGTGTGTACTGGACAAGTAACTGGTAGATAAACCATGAATACCAGCCTTTTTTCTCACTCTCAACTTCTAACACTACCCAACACATCATTTCATTCTATTATTGCAAAGCAATCCAAAGCTTAAATGTCTTGTACATATAAAATGTGGTACCTATGTATGTTTATCAATTGCAGACATTTTGCGCCTTATTTCAAAGATAATGTAATTTTTTTTAATTTGAAACACTTAAGGACACTCATGTTTTCTTTCTTATTCTCATCCAAAAATGCTATTGATAGGCTAGTGTAGTGCAATTATCATATCATCTCTTACGCTCTAGAGTATATTATAGCAACCGTACCTAGGCCTCACATATTCTGGAAATATTTCTGTACTTGGGAACCGTTGTGGGACAATAGTTTTCAGGTTTCTGACTCAGATAGACTGTTTGTGCCACTATTTCTAGTACGGAAATTTTATAAAAATTCAGGCCGTAATAAAAGGTATTTTCTCGTTGTTTCTCGATTGGAATGCTAGTTTATACTGACTAGAGGTCAAGAGGTTTATATTTGAGCACATGCTTACTTGTCTATATGTGTACGTGTGCACGCTATGCGTACATAGATGGGTGAATGTGTCACTACGTAATACTTCATTATCATAAAGCATTTATAAAAAATATATATGTATTTGTTGCTCGATCATCCACATATGACAAATCAGACGCTTATGAACCAATTATTTTTTCGATACAATATTTAATTAAACATCGTTAGAATATTTCATTAGAAATTGAAGCAGCAACACATACTGAAAAAGTTGTCACGAATTTCCTTTGCTCATTATCCTATATTTCAGAACATCGCTCTGCATTTTAAAGAACGCGTATGTATTGTGATTTCCTCGATGCATAGAAATCTATTTGTGTATGTTTACGTGTTAGGTGTATGTATGTGCATAGGTATGTATGTGCACGTATATGTGTATATATTTACATGTATATATGCACATGTGTGTACTAAGCCGACAACTGGCATTTTTAACTAGAGATGGTGGTCTCTTCCTGTTCACTCTCAACTTGTAACATTACCTAACTCGTCATCTCTTCATTATTGTAAAGCATTCACGTAAAAACTATACATTTTTTGTTTGATCATCCATTTATATTTAACAAAAATGCTTATCAACTAATGATCGTTTTGTTAAAATGATTTAATTAGAAATACAAAACTTTTAATCTTCCTGATTTTCATGCTTATATATATATTTTTCTTTTTTTTTCTTTCACGCTTTCCTTAAAATAACATTTTTGAACATCGGCCGAAACAAGCGATTCATATAGTATTTCCTGGCGTCAAAAATTGTGAAGTTTTATGTCATGTATATGTAAACTGTCAAAAGTCAGGAAGTTGTGTTATCTCTTATAATTATCATTACATGTATCATCAAATGTAGTTTAAGCAAGATTAGGAGTACATTGCCCTCAATCATTTTTCGGCTAGTGACATGGGTACTACAATACTCGCGTGTGTGTGTATCATTTAAGTGCATAAACTTTAAGATATTTTAAGACCCAATGATGGTAATTTTGTACCATTTCTATTGGAAATAAACAGTTTCTTTTCTTTCTGTCTTTCTTTACTGAAATAAATTTCTCTGCCGCTGAAGGTACCAAGATTGCTGCTCCTCGTCCATATTTCCACGCATGATTTGCTTTCTTCGACTGTCTCGCTGAAGGAACTCTTCATGTTGTACATCGTTCATTGCAGCTCGCCTCACTTGCTGGCGTTGCCTGTCCCTTTCAACGATTTCCTGCCGTTATTTATACTCTATTCTCTACCTGTGAAGTCTCATTTTATCGCGAGCAGCTTCCAATTTTCGTTCCATTGTTTGGTTCTCACTTAAACATGAAGAAAACATCACTTAAACATGAAGGAAAGACTCTGATCCCATCGAGACTTATGACAGATTTGTATATAAGATACGGTTTTCTGATTAAAAATATTTCTAAACAATTAGGAGAAATTGATATAGATTGTGAAAAAAAAACAATGCATGTACAGGCGGTCTTTTAATGTGACACTCAGGAATTCGGTATCCATGATGCCGCAAACTCGGATGAGAGTGTAACGGACGGACCAAGTAACTAACTAACTAAGGGAGGAACAAGCAAAATATTATATAGATGGGGGCCTGAACTTTATAATTCAAATTTTCATAACAAATACTTTGGAATGTAATAGTATGTTAAATTATAGTGAGCTATAATACTTTCCTTTACTTTATTTTTTCTTAAATATTTTTTTGTGTAGCATCCACGAACTAGTTACTAATGGCTCCGAAAAAATTACGAAAATGAGAACAATGATTAGAAATCTGGTGGCCTCTGCCAATAACTCAAAACGTTACATAGGCAAGGTCTTCTTTGGGATAGTCCTTGAACGCAGGGTGTTTGATCTTCATCAACCATTTTTCTATGTTGTCATCAGAACAAACACTTTCACAACAGGCAAGAGGGCTTAAAATCTGAAAATCAATACTTAAAGACGTATGAACTAATGGAAGAGCCTTCTCACCTTTGAATTGGCCAAGAAACATCATAATGCAATGGTTACCAAACTGCAGCAAAATCACAAAACAGCCAATACGACTGGAACTTAATGCTGAGTGGCCTGAGATGTAACAACGGGGCATCATCAATTCATCTTATCTACAGGAGGCACTGGCATCATTCAGCTTTTAAACGAAAACTCTTCTGCTCAGGAATCATTGTAGCTTTTGTCTTTTCGAAAAAGAACTGAATGAGTCTCTTACGTATGAAAGGCTTAATTGTGATTTTAGGTCTTGTAGATTTTAAACAATTTAAACAAATTATTTACCACAAGAGACACAGCAATAGATTGTTTCTTAAATCTAGTACAATGGACACATTTGAATATAGCTACTTGTGAACCCGAATAAGTTCAGCGACTTCTAGGGCATCCTATCATCAACGCTATTTAAGGTGTATAGTTGTGTTTCCCCTAATTTGCTTAACCTAGGGGCATACTAGACTCATGAATAAATTGGGTCTCTTATATTTCGATGCTTAATTTTTTCAAAAATAGTTTATGTGGGCTAGATGGGAACAACATAATCTAGAAAACGATTAGGAGCAAACTAAAGATCTACATTCTACGTATATCATTTATCATGGCAAATTACCCTATCAAAATTGGACGTAAATTTGAAAGTATCAGCTAATATTTAGGGGCTTGGAAGGCAGTGGGTATTGCAACAAGACAATGACCCAAAGCACACAGCCCAGTCTACAACAAACTAGCTCCAAAGAAATAAGATAAATGTGCTGCCATGGCCTTCAATGAGTCCTGATCTCAATCCCATTGAAAACTTGTGGCAGGAATTAAAAAGTCAACATCAACAAGAGAGCTCCAAAGAATCTTCAGGAATTGAAACGCATCGCCATTGAAGAATAAAACAACATTTAATTTGAAACTACGGAAAAGCTTGTCATAAACTATGAAAAAGGCTTTTAAATGTTATGAAGATGAAAGGTCACGCTATATATTATTAAAAATGTTCTCAAATGATAAATTCACTTCAATAAAGTGTAATACTACTCACTGTATGAATAATTTTGTCTGATCGTGTTTCTGAAGGTCAGCTTGTTAAATCTTGCAAAAATAATGTTTTGTTCTAGAAACTTCGTATTATTGTCACTAATATGTGCTTCACACAATGTGTATATCTTATGCCTGTGGCAACAATAGTTTTTGAGTATTTCTAGTAAGTTTTGAAAGAGGAGGGGCGTACGAATAATTTCGTCGCTGACTGTTTATTTATGTTTGCGTGCCTGTGTCTGTTATTCTACTTTTGCTTAACTTTGGGCTTCTTGAATCTCTTGAAGGTGTTCAGGGTTTCAAACTAAAACTCAAAACTTTTAACATTGAATTGAATTAACAACGGTATTTTGCCGTACCTTGTTAAAGATTGAGCGCTGCTCATATCTCATTGAACTTGAACTCTGACAATTCAGCTCCTAATACATGGATGCGATATTACTTATCCTAGAGCTGCTTTGACTCCTGAAGGGGATACAACTATTGTGTCTATGGGAATAAGCGCTCCCAGGGGACTATGTGAGGGCCCGAGCTAAAGGTTAGGTAGGCTTTCTTTTTGTTGAAATAGAATAGGTTTTGTTTTGTTACGGACCATCTTTTTTCAGTTCACTGCAGTCCTGTTTTTCAGCATCTACTACTTTCTTCTACGACTTTTTCTCGTTTCATGATTTTTCTTAGCTTACTGTTTCTATGCACCTTGTGCATTGATTCTGCGTTCCCTCAACTCCATACTAAATGGTGCCTTAATCCTTCCTCTCTTGGAACATCATTGTCGTGGTAAAGGTTCTAAAACTTTTTTATTTAAAAATAATAATGAAGAGCTGCTTTGCAATAACTTTTTTCTGGGCCTATGACTTTCAATAAAACAAAACCCTTAAACTATCCTTTCTGTCCTTACCTGAACACCTACCTTCGACTGTTTTCGTTTAAATTTCTCAATATTCTTCGAAAAGTGGTATTATACCCATCAAGTGTGGCAATAAACTTGGGTGAGTGGTTGCAGGTTTAGTTTGTCCTAATTCAAATACATATTTCAAAGAGTAATATGTGAAATTGTGCTGAGGGCCCGGACAAGTGGGGGCGTCTGGCAATGAGATAGCTGACCAGGAGGCGAGGCGAGTTGCGGATAGTGACTGGGAAGCTCTGAATCAGATGGTACCCTTTCGGGACTACTATCCCGTGATCCGGGCTGCTGTAAGGCGTCTGTGGCAACAGGAATGGGACAATAGAACGGACAACAAACTGAGAACTACTAAACAAACAGTTCTGGAATGGACCTCGTTAAGGTGTCACGTCCGCCGGGTGGAAGTGCTGCTTTGCCGTCTTCGCATTGGACATACCCGATTGACTCTCCGTTATCTAATGGAGCGACAACCGCAGCCGCGATGCGAGCGGTGTCATGTTCCTTTGACCGTGAAACACATCCTCGTTGAGTGCACGAGATACGCTGCAGACCGAAATGTGTGCTTTCTAAGCCGTCGAGTTCTGACGGGGATGAGGTGTTGACTAAAATGCTCGCTGAGATCGATTTTGTAACTTTTAATGGGGATGCACTAGTGTTTCTTGAAAAATACAGACAAATAACGGAAATTTGATCAAAGCAAGCACTTAATCATCCCTATCATTGTTGTATTTGTTGTCAGTACTTTCATGGGCTCGGAAATGAATGTATTTCTTGTTCCACTACTTGAAGATAAATAGCAATTTGGTTAATGAAACCTCAGTTCGACCGAGCGCCCCGCGTGAATGCCTGATTGGGTTTCAGCGTGGGTAAGGCACTCGGCCAAAAATGGATGGGCAGCTGAAGCCCCAGGGCTTGGCTGCTTCCGCATATTAATATAATGTGAGCATCTGGTATCATTATGGGAACTTGAAACTGTTTATCTTGATAACCATTTTAAAGCGATCAGAGGTCCAAACTGATGTGAGAAATTCTTTAAGGCTATGTATGACGTTGAGGCTGCTCTGTCTGTAGCTGCTGTGGATGAGTCAAAATCCTAGCGAAATTGTAGTGAAAGCTGTTCCAATAGGGACTGTGCGCTATTTTGATGTGATAGGTAAAGTGAAACTTGCAACGTGAGACCTTCGACGTAATGTTGTTTTGTCACCAGAGCTCTAGCAAACACCTGTTTGCGACCAGAATCTCGATTTGATGTCAAAAAAGGTACCTAATCGGTGGTGTCGTTATTTTATTATTTGCACCATCGATTTGAGGAAATGATTTGTGAAATTAATGGGGCTAGTTCAGGCAATTCAAAAAAAAGTCTTCCAACTTGATGAAATCGACAGATTTAAACTTTTACAGGCGTAAATAAGACGGGATGATGTTTTAGAGTCTTATATTGACCAAATTTGACCTCGGCCATTTCGAAAAAGTGATTTTCGGATATTTCTTGCTGGATAGACGGTGATCAACGAGGTTGAATCAATCTCACCAAGAAAGTGTACACATTAAAGTACCATGGTGTAGTTTATTGAAGATGGTACCGATAAGACAGAGTAAGTGATCTATACACCCCTAATGGACTTTCTTGCTCCCTTTCAAACATGACTCAAATCGCACTCTGAAATTTTCACTCGGCCGATTTGTACGAAATTTGGTAAAACAGTTCATTAGTGAAGTCTATGATGAGTTTTGAATTTTCAGAGCATAACTTGATATCTTTAAACAGTTATTAGACTGCGAATGTACACCACTTCCGAAGCGTCGGTCGGTGAACGCATTATCTTTAGTTTTATCGATTATTTGGGATATTCCTGCCTCCCCAAACGACGTGCTTTTAAAAAAAAATGCTGCAAATGAAACTAAATATCGTTAAATATGAAAATTTAGAAAAATTTTCATTATAGATTATATTAGATAACTCGAATTCTCATTTCGGTCAACGAGGGTCAACATGAACTCAATATCGGGCTCTTAAATTTGTCAGGTTCACGTACTTGCACCGTCCCAGAATAGACGCAGCAGCTTTTTTCGACATAATTTACTATACTATAATCAATTAAAAATTGCAAAGAAATTGCATCCCAGAAAATTTTTTCTCGTACGTCGCAAGATGTTCACCGTTTTCTACATAAAGGCATGGCAAAAGAAAATTAGGCCTTAGAATTTTACCCAATTCATTTAGGATGTTTCACATACTGTATGAATGAATATTATAATACTTGCATAAGTTAATTCAACGTTATTCAGTTTTGATTTTCATAATAGTACCATGGTTTGGTTAACATTGGGCGGGGTTTGGTCGAGAAAAGAAACTGGCATCAGGATTCCATTGAGGGAGTTTACTGCAGCAAACATGCGTGCATCATGCATATATCACAAAATAAACACAGAAAAACACCTCAGTAATGGAATAAAATGAAATGAAACAAATTTATGCATTTGTATGCGAACAAACTTCCACTTATGTATTAAAAACTAACGAGTGAAATAAATTAAAAGTACGCTTTTTTCGCATGAAAAGTATCGAAATCCACGTAAACTTATTTTCTTAAAACTTTCGTGCATTTACAGGTAAGCGGAATGACTTTCAATGCTACAAATTCCAAATTTAAGAATACCTCCGTAAGAGTTGAGAAGAATTACTTTGAGGACGCGCAAGGCAGAGCAGCTCGCGCAGGCGAGTGAGGAGGAAGGGGGGAGCTCGCCTACGACCGACACCTGTTAAATGTCCCGCTGTTATGACGGGCATTTGACGCGTGCTGCTGCTTAGTTTTGCGCTGGTTCGGGAACTACTTCAGCACTGGTATCAGAGTAATTCAGCATCGACATGAGCGCCATTTCAGCACTGAGATGAGAGGCATTTCAGCACTGATATGAGAGGCATTTCAGCACTGATGTGAGAGGCATTTCAGCACCGACATGAGAAGCATTTCAGCACTGATATGAGAGGCATTTCAGCACTGATATGAGAGGCATTTCAGCACTGATGTGAGAGGCATTTCAGCACTGATACGAGAAGCATTTCAGCACTGAGATGAGAGGCATTTCAGCACTGATATGAGAGGCATTTCAGCACTGATATGAGAGGCATTTCAGCACTGATATGAGAGGCATTTCAGCACTGATATGAGAGGCATTTCAGCACTGAAATGAGAAGCATTTCAGCACTGATATGAGAGGCATTTCAGCACTGATATGAGAGGCATTTCAGCACTGATATGAGAGGCATTTCAGCACTGATATGAGAGGCATTTCAGCACTGATATGAGAGGCATTTCAGCACTGATATGAGAGGTATTTCAGCACTGATATGAGAGGCATTTCAGCACTGATATGAGAGGCATTTCAGCACTGATGTGAGAGGCATTTCAGCACTGATGTGAGAGGCATTTCAGCACTGATGTGAGAGGCATTTCAGCACTGATGTGAGAGGCATTTCAGCACTGATATGAGAGGCGTTTCAGCACTGATATGAGAGGTATTTCAGCACTGATATGAGAGGCATTTCAGCACTGATATGAGAGGCATTTCAGCACTGATTCAGCGCACACACACACTGGAAAGAGTGTGTGGGTGTGCTGGGAAGAGACAAATTTACGAATATTTCTTACGAGACAAAACAATATTTCGTCCTAGAAACTTCGTATTATTGTCACTAATATGTACTTTACACCCTGTGAAAATCTTATGCCTGTGGCAACAATAGTTTTTTAGTAATTCTATATAATTTTGAAAGACGAGGGGTGTAAGAATAATTTCGTCGGATTGTACTATGAATGAATGATTGGACTATGGTCCTGACTGTGATAAAACGTTGTTGCTGTGCATTAAAAGTTGTTCGGAAAGGGTTCATAATCTTTTTAAACCATTCAATATTAGATTCTCGTACTAGTCAAACAATACAATAACGAAGAAATGAAGCTATTTGAGCGATAAAAAACCCTGCTAATATGTAGTAATTTTTTTCATACATTAAACGTAAAGATTTCCCGAGTAATTAGATAGGGGCAACGGGAAGAAATTTACGCTAACGTAATGTTTTTTTATGTAATGTTCATTGATGAACGTTTCGTGTGTACGTTGCTTGATTGATTATAGATTAGTTTTAGCCTCCCTTTACCACAACAAAAATGTTCAAAGAGAGGAAAGATGAAGGTACCATATGGTATGGAGTTCAGGGAACGCTGAATCTTCGCACAAGGTGAGTTCCCGCACAGGATCCCTCGCGCATAGAAAGTCAGTTAAGAAGGAAGATTATGAAACAAGATAAAAATGGAAGAAGAAAGTTCGAGGTACTAAAAAACAGGACAGTAGTGAACCGAAAAAAGATGGTGTTTGACAAAACGAAGAACATTTTATTTCAACAAAACAAAGAGAAGGCCTACCTAACTCTCAGCACAGTCCCTCATATTTTTCCCTTGGAAGCGCTAATCCCCATAGATATAATAGTTGTATCCACCTGAGGGGCACGTACGTTGCATCGTAACAATAATGGAGAATATAGACAAAGGAGAATCCACAAGACCGCCACACACACACACTTTGGATCAGAGTTTACAAGCATCCATTTTTGGCTTGAGGTTCAACACACCGCATTAACTAGTATCAGAAGTGAACTACAGTACTAAGGTGGCTAGGTGATCTAATAACTGAAGCTTAAGCAGAGCCGTCGGCATGGCTTTTCATTACATTTGCCAATTACAACAAACCAGTAGTGAGTGTACGTACTAAATAATAGCGAGGAAAGTTTATGTATAGAAAACAATGAACGACGCATGCACATTTAGTGCAAATAAAACTCTCGGTATGTGCACAAGCGTGTGCTAAGAAACAAAATTATAGATTTGAGACAATAAATCCAATCTCTATGTCCATTGAAAGATTGAACTCTCATGGTTGACACTGCTGTGCAAGAAGAGCAATCATTTGTACTAGCAGAGCCCGTGGAAATTCTACGGACAATGTCATCGTTAAGCTAGGTAGACCCGTAAACAAATTCCGTCAACATTACCTAACCTATCCTAACGGAACCTATCCAAACCGAACCTATCTGACAGATTTGTGTGGAAGAGACGGTTCTCTCACGGTCAATATCATTGGAATCTAGGTGGAGCCGTAACAAAGTTACAAAATAACCTATCCTTGCTGGAGATCAACTATCTAACCCAACATAACTTACACTAACCCAACCTAACCTCTCCTAGCTCAACACAACGTATCCTAAACTAGCCTATCCTAACCCAATTTAAGATATCCTAACTCATCATATCCTATTCTAATTCAATATAAACTATTCTAACCTAGCATAACCAATCAGCAAAAACCCAGGCGCATCTAATCAACAAATTTGTTTTGACACGCTTTATTCTGTTCCATTCGTTTAATTCCGTTCTGTTCTGTTTTATTTGGTTCTGTTCTATACTATTCTCTCGAAAGTTCTTAATTTGCAGCTAATTGATTATTTTGCATTTACTAGCTTAAGAATTGCTCAATTTAGAACTTCGAACCGTCGAACCACGTTAAGCTGTTGGAAATCTTTCTATTACGGAGTCATTAATTTGCGGAGTGTTTCCTCAAAATCAACCGAAGGTGAAGATACTTCTGAGCTGACTTAGAGTAATTGTGATTGATGATGTTACTTCAGTTTGAAATAATTTAATTTTTTTGTTAATACGAAAGATCTTAACAATAAGAAGGAGTAATGTAACTAGCTGATTACTTGATGATTAGAAAAAAAAGTAAATTAGCGTGAATTCCTCTCCGTCGTGTCGAAGATATGAGCGATGAAGGTAGATATGAGCATCATTCAATTAAATTTGAATGATGACGTTTGAAGGTAGAAATTTGAAGGAAAAAGCAAGCGTTCCTGATCGCCTGAGGCCCAAACTCTTGCAAAGATAAACAAATTGCTTTTTGACTCGTTCAGGGTCCTTTGTAGAAATCTAAGTCCATGGTCAGCTAAAATCACTTTGTAATTTGAAAACCTTTCTTATTATTTATGGCTCGATGGTCTCAAACCGAGACATCTTAATCGCCAAGGATTTCTAGCCGTGCATCTAAGTACTTAACAGGTAAGTACAACTTCTACAGCATGTAAGCGAAAAACCTCTTCGCAAGCATGTTTGAATACAAAAAGATATCTGTCCGTTAAGGAGACAAATACATCATCGTAAAAATGTTCTGTTTAATAAGAACTCATTCCAAAATTTCATCGATTGAGTCCTTTCTTACTTACTTCAACCAAATCGAAGTTCCTAGTTTATGGAGAAGTCAGCAAGACTTATTTATAAATCATTATAAAATTATTTTTCCAGTGTACCATCGTTAATTTGAATGGGTTATAGCTTATGCTTAAGTATGTTTTAACAATTACGGCTCAGGAAACAGGCTGGATCTTCTCGATAATGTAATGTAGTATCTACATAACCTCTCAATATATCCTTCTCAAATTTCTTACCAATGATTAATTAAAGCCTTGTTGAATACATTGTCAGTGATTTCATTGGCTTACACGAGAATTGTTCTCAGATACGCGTAATAAAATAAGGCGGATCTGAGTTATGCCATACTTTTTTGCTCGGGTTTTGCTTGTGGTAGAACTTTCTTTGTGGAAGATTTTTACTATCGATCAATTGTTTTGTCGATATATAGGTTTTCAGTCATAATATATCATACCTCTTCAAAGTTCATTCAAATCCATTGACATTATAATTTTGTTTGTGCATATCGTCCGTGCTGCTATCTGTCCGTATGATAAACCATCCAGCTTGAGGTGGCCTCGCAATTACGACTTACTGTTGCTAGGTAAGTGTTGTTACGGAGTCAATTGTCGATAGGTAAAGAGGAAATGCATGATTAGGTGACGATGAATAAGGATGGAATGTTTTGATAGGTTTGGATAGGGTAAAATAAACGAGGCTACGTTATGGGGGGATCGGTTTGGTTAGGATAGATTTGCCTAGGTTACACTGTTAGAGAATAAGTTGACTTAGGATAGAATAAGTTGGGCAAGATTAGTTAGCATATGTCCCGTTATTGTAGTTAGATAAAATGTTAATTCTTATACATGCCAAGCAATTTTCGTACTATTTGATGGATGACTTTCTTTATAGTTCTTCATATGTTGCAAAATGTTCTCTAAATTGTTTTGAAAATCTTCTAATGTAGTATATGAGCACATTATTATTAAACTCCAGTTACTTAGGTTAGCCATATATATTTTTAACATTTAAATTTATTGGGAATTATTTTTGTAAAAGCATTTTTGTACAACAGACCTCAAGAGGTATCAATAGCATTTACACTTATTGTTGGCAACCTTTTTTCTCCAAAGTTCTCATCTGTTGAACGTATGAGAATTAGCACTCCCAGGGGACAAATGTGTGGGCCTGAGTTGAGAGACCTTCTTTTTGTTGAAATTAAATGTTTTTGTTGTTAAGGACCACCTTTTTTCGGTTCACTGCTATCCTGTTTTTCAGCACCTACTACTTTCTTCTTCAACTTTTCTCTTTTTTCATAAACTTCTCTCTTAATTTTTTGTTTCTATGCTCCATCTGCATAGATTCCGCGTTCCCTTATCTCCTAATAAATGGTGCCTTTCTCTTTCCTCTCTTCGGAACGCTATTTTTAGGGGTTAGGGAGGCTTAAACTAACTTTTGATCTAATCTCCCCAGTTGTTCATTTTGCAGTTGTAAACGAAGCAAATTTTCTCACAAACGTAACATAACTTTTCTGCATAATCTTTCATTGAGATTACAGAGTCAATAAATAAAATAGTATTGAAAGTTGAAGATAAAATAAACAATTTCTTACTCGGTCTAAAAGAATCGACAAACTCAGATTCGAAAAATATTTCTAGCTTGCATGTATCATGCTCTTCCCCAGCTGTCCTGTACGGTTTACCAAAGATACGTAAGTCCGATTTTGCTTCAAAATTTCAATTTAGGCCAATTGTAGCTGCTTACAATACTCCCAGTTACCAATTGAGTAAACTTCTTGTCCCAGTCCTTGCTCATTTAACTACAAATGATAACACAGTCGACAATGCTTTCAAATTTAGTAAAAATATTAGAAAAATTCCTGTCGTTAAAAATTTCACCTTGGCTTTATTTGATGTAGAATCACTTTATACTAATATCGCTCTGCGTGAAACTATTGATATTTGTCTGAAACACGTATTTTCGGAGAGGAAGTCGAAATTCATGGGTATAACTAGTAAAGTGTTCAAGAATTTACTAGAAATATCAGTGATGCACTCCTTTATTTTTGCAAGGAAATCTTACGAACAAACAGACGGCCTGGCAATGGGACTTCCTGTATCCCCATCACTCGCCAATATCTTAATGTGTTTTCATGAAACTAAATGGTTGAATGAATGTCCTTCTGACTTTAAGCCTGTTTTCTACAATCGGTACATGGACGATACCTTTGTTCTTTCTAGCCATCCATCACATGTCGATCAGTTCTTGAACTACCTTAATCTTAAGCATAAATCAATTAAATTTACAGTGGAGGTGGAAAATAATGACACATTGGCCTTTTTAGACTGTCTCGTGACTAGGGATACGGATCAGTTTCAGACGTCTGTGTATCGCAAGCCCACTTTTACTGGATTAGGCTATAGTTTTTTGTAGTTTTTGTTCAATAAATATCAAACTAAATTGTATACAAACTTTAATTCACAGGGGTTACAAAGTATGATTGACTTTCAAATACGTGCATTGTGAATTTAAATTCTTACGAGCATATTTTGCAGCTAATGGGTTTCCGCTGGGTCTTATTAATTCGGAAATTAATTTTTTTCTGTCAAAACAAACAAGTCACAAGCTGTCGAAGTTAACAGTAAAGACCGGTTTTACTGTTCATTTTCGTATTTTGGAGCACCGTCTGATAAACTGTCTCGTGAATTGAAATTACTGTGCGCGAAATATTTCCAGAATTTTACTTTACGTGTCACTCAGGTTAATAATTTCAAAATTGGTTCATTTTTTTGGTACAGAGATACGCTTCCCAGTAATATGCGAGCCTCTTTGGTGTACTCTTATAGTTGTGTGCAGTGCACATCTTCGTACGTCGGTATGACGTCACGAAATTTCTATATCAGTGGCAGAGCATAGAGGTAGAAGCTTAAGTACTGGTAACCAACTAGCACACCCATCACATTCTGCATTGCGAAATCATACCGAAAAATCCAATGTTCAAATATCTCGTGCCGATTTTAAAATTTCAGAGTCAGCTTCAACCCCGTATGATCTCAGAACTTTAGAGTCCCTCCATCTCTTCAAGCGAAACCCTGATTTGAACTATATGAACAGTTCGTACCCTTTGCAAAGAGTAAACAGGTAGATTCCTCGTCAGTGCCAGCCTAATTTCATTTCATACTTAAGTGTCACACGTATTCTTTTTGTGCTTCTGTGTTTTATTTTTTGTTTTTTCGTGGCATATATTGTATTTTTACTCTCATGATTTATTTTTAGTACCAACAATTCATTGTATTTTGATCTTTTATTTCCGACATAATTCTTTTTTTCGTTTGAACTAATGATGGAGCGGGACTCCGAAACGTTTTCTTAGTAAAGATGATAAATTTTATCGGAATTTTCTTTGTTTTTAGGATTCTTTCTGCACAATTCCTGTGTGGTTAACTCTTTTCGACTCTCTAAGGCTTTAGGTGTTCAGACATCTTAAACTCATAAAATGTAAGAAGCGATCTTATTCATCTCTTAAAGTTTACATAAACTCACATACTTCAGTTCCCCTTACCTTATCTTTTTGCTCCTTTTTCTCCTGGCGTAACACGGTCTTATTTTTTTCTATCTTTTGAAAGGTATAGACGCACTCACTCGTCAGTGTTGTCTTTTCTCGCCTGAGTCTGTTACAGTGAAGTCCAAATTAGGCAATGAAAATTCCCCGCAATGCTTACAAAGGTCGTAAATAAACTGCTCGCTCTCCCTCGTCTGCGGTAGCAAGTATGAGCGTGCAAAGTAAATAGTTTATACAGGACTTGAGTGACAGTATCCGTCACAATGGTCGAACTTCTCGCTTTTCGTTATTGGAGATGCAAGTTGTAAGACCTGTTAATTCACAGTCTTATTTGAAACTCGATAAGCTTTAGAAATTTTTATGATGCATGAATGATTTTCTCGCGTGAAATTAAAGTTTAAAAACTCGAAGTTTCAGTTTTGTCGCACACATTTTCAAAAGGATGACAAAATGATGCAAGCACCTCGCTCTCATGACACATGGTTTGCTCTTTAATTTTTTTGGTAGGCAAAACACACATGTACGTGTTGACAATGGACATCATAACTTACATGTTGACTATGAACATTATAATTCCTTAATCACCCACTGCTTGTTATAGCATTGACATGGAAAATAAAAACACGGTAATGATGGCCTCCTATTTTCAAAGGAAACAATTCATCGGGGCGCGTTTAGTGGGAGCAAGTGCTGCAAAAGTAGCAACTAATTTTAGATTTTACAAGCGACTTAGCCAAAGAAGATGACAGCCAGAGGAAACATGGCATAGATTAGGTAAAGTGGGTGTATACGACAGGCGTTAACAGACATCCTAATACACGAAAAATAAATTGTTGGTAAATGGCATAGGATGCTATTAGGTCAATCCTTAAATGCTATATTATTTCGACTCACTGAACGCCGGAATCTTACAGAACCTTTTTTCCTTCAAAACGCTCAATTTTGAAATAGTTTCTCAAGAATTTCCATTTCAGAAGAGTAAAGTTGCGTAATCATTATAAATCTGAAAAAATTAATCGATAAAAAATAGTTTCTATTATTTTTTGAGCTGTTTTGTTTATGGAGAACAATATAGCTAGGAGATGCCTTCCAATGATGATGAGTGTGTGAGTCCTCCAGTCAGGCACAGCCGGGTGGCCTAGAACTGTGTGGGTGGTATTCTCACTGTATTTAGCAGAGTCTAATGCATCTTTTCAGAAAGTACTATTACTGTGTGTAAAAAGCTGAATTTTGGCAAAACATATATGTACCCAAATATACTGTGATGAAATATTCATATACTTGAAACAAAAAATGTAAAGTTTAAGCTGCCGGATCATCGAAGCACTATCGAATATTGTGTCTGGTTATCTTTAACCCTCACATCGCAAAACAATAAAGTCATTACGATGAGTGCTTAAACAAAGACTACGAAGCATATTTACTTTCCACTCGTTTTTTTATTCTTACTTATTTGAACTTACTATGCAAAAAAAATCCTAGTAACCGATGAATTACTCTTGATGTGATTGCCTTCAATCCTCGGTGGCCTCCCGTACCAGTTCAAAATCTGAAATTTTGCACCATTCAATATTGCCTTATTAGCATTAAATGAATACGGAGCAATCTAAAGAGCACATATTACATATTCTTGTCAATAGCGTTCTTCCCAATTGAGTAATTATCATTTAAAACTGATATTTTTGGAAGACGTAGTTTAATTCATAAATTTGACAACAGATATGAAAAGTGGCCTCTGTGCAACAATATTCATCAAACGCCCACAGGTCTGATTAGACAAACGTGTGAGACCCAAATCCCGGCCAGAAAATGAACTTCATTCTGAGAGTTTTAAAGTATACAGTATTTGATGGATCGCTGCTAAACTGCACTGCCAGCAGCAGCAAGATTTAAAATAGGAAAGGAGTGTCCAAATTTGGTCATGCGCAAAAGTTATTTTTCAGGAAGGCATTGCCAGTCCGCAAACAACTCAGCTCGCAGGGCTGAGAAACTAATTCAGACTTCGGGCTGAAAAACCTTATCCCCTTTGCTCATTAGAAATTGCTTCATCAGCTAATCCCTTCCTGAGTACTAATTTAGGAGGAAAGCTTAGCTTAGGAGGAAAGCCATGTCTTACAAAGGCCTAGTCGGAAATGTGCTGAATCTTGTTACTAACAAGAATATCTGTGAGCTAGGCATTAAACAATTAACATACAGGTAGATGGAGGAAAGGTATATGCTAAAATATTATACTATTGCAATTGATACGTTTCACATGACATAGGAATACAAGAAAAAACAGGCTGGAGTTTTGAAATAGCCTGATATTTGAGCACTAAAGAATATGATCTTTACTGCATTTAAAGATCAAATGAAAGTTTCAGTAAATGAATGAAAGAAATGAAATAGTTTCGTGAGCCCATTGGATTAATTTCTTAAAGAAAGCAGCTCTTTCACTCACTCGGTAACTCATAAGGAATTCAGTATTCATGAGCAGTGTTAATGGAGTCTTCTTTTCTCGCTAGTGGGTTAATGTTGTGCTTGTACAAGATCTCTTCGATAGTGAGTGTCATTTTTTCACCTACTTGGTATAGTAGAAATTCATTCACTTCTGTTCATACATAGAAAGGTAGTAAAACAGTAGGAAAATATTTCTTTCGTGTGAGGAAGAAATAGAATTTCTTACCCTTTAAACATAACTTTAGGTACTCTTAGAGTGAAAGAAATTTTATGTTTTATTTTTATTGTCTTAAATTTAACGGTAAGCTTTTCTAGATCATATAACAACAAACATCGGCATCTAAGGATGCTTTATTTCCAATCAAGCCTGATACATATCACCTTGTACATTGGTTTTTCGAAGGCCTTAAAACCAGGGTTGCGGAGTCGGAATTTACGACTCCGACTCCGACTCCACCTTTCCAGAATTTTGCGACTCCGACTCCACCTTTCCAGAATTTTGCGACTCCGACTCTGAGTCCACCTTTCCAGAATTTTGCGACTCCAACACCGACTCCACCTAATCACAATTTTGTGACTCCAACTCCATCTATTCACAATTTATTAGATTAATAGTACTGTTTGCAGGGTGTTGCTACCTG
Source organism: Platorchestia sp. MABIK (assembly GCA_014220935.1). Lineage (NCBI taxonomy): Eukaryota > Metazoa > Arthropoda > Malacostraca > Amphipoda > Talitridae > Platorchestia > Platorchestia sp. MABIK. Next base: position 2,054 of record JACJUY010009166.1, on the reverse strand, counting down.
TACATATGGTTATTATGATCGTTTTTACGAACGACTTTTAAATTGGTAATAGAATGTTAAAAATCAAGTTTTACAAATATATATCTACTAGTGTACATGATTCTTCAAAAATGATGGGATTCGATAGTTTCATTTAAAAAAGTCGCAAGATATCGATGACGAACAAATAGTTTCACCCTAATTGTACCCGCGATTAAAATATTCTGCTACTTGTGCACTGGTGAAACTCGTATCACAGATCCGGTCATTAAACATCCTTATAACTTCACAGACGCACACACCAACCAAGCAAGCAACAACTGTGTTTTATATTTTAAATCATTTTTAGCAAAAAAGTTTTCAACAAATTTCCCATCCCTTTTTGCCACGATAAGTTGCATTTTCTCAACAATAGATTCAATTTTCTAGCAAAAGTTTTTACATATAAACAAAAGTGAGCAGATGCGAGGTTTTTCATATCATTTGAATGGTATTTATGAGACCATCCAATCAAGCTGATTCCCATTCTGATAACATAGGGAAATTGCACACAAAAACGAATATTTATTTATAAATTGATGGAGACACCTTGAGTTTCATTATATTTAAAGGGTATTTTTTTGTGCAGAGAAATTTCCACCATAGGTTAAAACTCAAAATAAATTAATTTTCACGAATGATAAAATGCCCAAAACTACTTAGTTTTGGAATTATAAGGAATTAAAGAGACTTTGAAACCTAAAGTATGATACGACTTTCGCGAAAATGTTAGCGCTACCTTTTTCACTGCAAATTAATGCAAGACAAGTTCAGTTTAATCCAAATCAAGTTCATTTTAATCCAAATCAAGTTCAAATTAATCCATGTCAGGTTCATTTTAATCCAAGTCAAGTTCGAATTAATCCCAGTCAAGTTCGAATTAATCCAAGTCAAGTTCAAATTAATCAAAGTCAAGTTCAATTTAATCGAAGTCAAATTCAAATTAATCCAACTCTAACTTAAGTTAAGAATTGATACAATCACTCGTTAATTAGAGCTTCTTCTGCATTTAATATGTTTCTGTTAGATGTGATGAGCAAGACAATCGTTTTTCCTTTAAGCAAGGAGTACATAAAACTTTCGCCGGTGTTGCAACCTAAAGACAAGCTGTCGTAAAATGTGCTAAGTCCCCAGCTTCAGGAGGCAGAATGTGATTCAGATCTTTGACCACACAACTGTATTGTACAACTCATTGAAGTATCAGTATCGGGAATTTCATTACACCCATTTGGAAATTCACATGCGTGAAACTTCATTTTATCGCATGTTTATATCAAATAATATACATGCGAATTCATAAGATTACAATTGGACGTTATGTAGATTTAATTTTTAAGAGCAATATACAAGTGCGATTAACTGAGTACTTATGTACGATTCCCTTTGAATACAATTTATAGGAGTACATTACTAGACTCATGCATTTCTGAATTAGCAATGAAAATTTTGCAATCCCTTCAAATTAATAGGCCAAGGCAAATATGTCATCTATGTCGATGAAAAAAGTGTAACTTCTTTTTTCAAAAATCGTTTGGACGAGCGAAAAAAGGACTTCGTTGCTTCATTTTTTGCACCCAGTTAAAAAAATAAGACGTTTTCAAGTAGTTTCTGTGCCGCGGCAGGCAAGACTTCTAGCCGTGTTTTGTTCGGAAAAGCAGCCGTTTTTTGGTCGCCATGTCCACTTTTAACGGCAGTAAAAAACGGCTATAAAACCATTGAATTTCCTTTGCAGTCATTCGGAAATTCCAACCTCCATCGGCGACATATCGACTTTCCACTGCACCAATTCGACTTTCTACAGCTTTTCCACGCTCTGTATCGGCTCTCTGCCGACCTTACCCGACCTTATACCGGCCTCGCGCGGCATCGTGCCGCTCTTGCCCGAACTGGCCTTCCGTACACACATACACGCACACACGCACATACGCACACACGTACACACGCACACACGTACACACGTACACACGCACACACACTTTTTCGCAAATATGTACATGTACACATCGTTGATCACCTTCAAGAACGTCCTTCAATTT
>JACJUY010009165.1:0-20327 GCA_014220935.1 Platorchestia sp. MABIK | reverse complement strand
GAACTTTACGATAGAACGCATCACAGAGCTATACGAGAGAACGCATCACAGAGCAATACGATAGAACGCAACACAGGGCTACGATAGAACGCATAACAGAGATACGATAGAACACATGATGGAACGGTACGATAGAACGCATGACAGAGCTATACGATAGAACGTATGACAGAACTCTACGATAAAACGTATGACAGACCTACAAATATTATAGAACGCATCTCAGAAATATACGATGAAACGTATAACAGAATAAAATACATGACAGAACTATACGTGAAGAGCAACACTATACGTGAAGAGCAACATTTTACAGCAACATTAAACATTGGCAAGGACGCTAAACTCAACGACAGAATTACAAGTCCCTGAACTCTGTAAAGGCTGATCTATTTAGGTAATCTGTAGCAGAGGGATGTCTTTGGCAAACGGGTAATAGATTTATACGTTTATGGACTTTCAAATAATAACAGTTCCATGGAACCTGCGAAAGAGATACACGTTACTAGAGCATAGACGTTTTAGAATTATAAAAGGCGTTGGCACTTCAAATAAACCTTTACTCCAATGAATTAAATGTGATTTCTCAATGAAGGCTCGTATATTTTCGTTTTTTTCAGTAGATTTGGGATTTAAGGCTACATTTTCTTTGTTTATTTGTAAGTGAAATCTATTCCAGGTTTGTAGTTGCATGAACGACAAACACAATCCACAGAAACTCCTGGTATTCGTTGGTGCCAGTCGGCAACAAACCCGTAAGCGTACCTCTACACAACCGGTTTTGGGCTCGGTATGCAGACTTCCAGAGCTGTATTTTTTTTTGGTGCAAGGTATTCTGTGCAAAGCAAAGCACAATTCTTAGCAAAGCAGTTCGATTGAGTGTTTTAATTTCGTCAGAACTTAAGCCCGGTGGTAGTGTTTTCAAAACTTTAACGCGGTTGAAGGCTGGGTGTGGAAGCCTAAGTCAACTAAGAGAAGTACTTCAGCTGAGTGTTTTAGTTTCGTAGAAACTGAGCTCTGTTGTAGGACTTCAATTATTTAGTTATTTAAATCAATTGTTCCTGTAAATGTGGCGTCGTAAGTCTGCTTAGAGAAACTTTGCCGCCAACTTTACCTTGGCAACGACGTAAATCTTTCTTTATGGTGAAGAAACTGTAATAATCATTTAGGGTTGCTTGATGTCATTGGTATCACCGTTTACGCTCTGATTTCACCAATAGCAACGAGCAAATTTCTACACCTAGATTTCAAAGTTTTACACCAACCAGATATGAAGTTCTAGAGCAAAATTTTAAAGATCTATACTCATATTTCGAAGTTCTAAATTCAGATATCCAGATTTCAAGTTCTAAACCCAGAGTTCAAAGTTTTGAACCTAGATTTTAAAGTTCTACGCTGATTTCATAGTTCTATACCCAGATTTCAAAATTCTATACCCAGATTTCAAAGTTCTACACCCAGATTTCAAAGTTCTACACCCAGATTCTAAAGTTCTACACTCAGATTTCAGAAATAAGATGTAGTAAAATTCATCTTCGCTTTCATTTATTGGTCTTTATAGTCCATATTATCCTGCTAGTCCTATACTTTATAGTGTTGATAGTGTCTGCTAAAAATGTTCAAGTATGTTCAAACAATTTCATATTATTTATTCACCAATTTAATTTAAAAAAGCAGTTCCAAATTATTTTATGGAAACGAATTTTAGTGGAAATCCCCTTAAATTTGTGCTGAAATCATCATTAACTTCGCCAAAATCACAAAAAAAAATTGAAGAAACACCATAAATGTGTGCTGATATCATCCTTAATTTTCTGAAAGCCATCCTAAATATTCGCAGGGATCCCCATAGATATTTGTTTTAACTGTTGCGAAATTTAATGAGAATCACCATGAACTTTGGGGAAATCATCATAATTTTCTTGTGAAAATTACCCCGATTTCGTGTGGAAATCTCCATCAATTTTTTTAAGTGTCATGATTTTTCATTAAAATGCCACAATTTTTCACAGTGTGCGCTCATTTTTATTTTCACCATAAATACCGTGATACGAAGCAAGGACTTTCACTAAATCTTTTTCAATATACATCAACATTCATCATCACTAAAAGCGCAGCTGCAAAAAAAAAATTTTGACTTTGGTTATAGTTATAGCGAGCATTCAATCTCTTTCTTGTCCTGCCAATATATCTTCTCTATTTGTTTTAGTTCCATATTTTGTCTTGTTCATTTTCTTGCTTCTCGTTTCTTTGTGCGCTTCTTTTATTACATCGTGCAAGCTTTAGATTGATATTTATTTTAACACCAGTATTTTATATTAACACCGCGCATGCGTCTCTCATTCGACGTTCTTTCAATTTTCTTTCACTTCTTTTCGTACAATGCATATTTTTTTTCCAACTACGCACGTGTTTTCGATCTGACACTGAGTTCAATTTTTCTTATTCACAAGTATCTTCCATGCACACGAAACACACGTGTCTCATTCGACGTTCTTTAATATTTAGCCTTGCTTTTTCTTCTTAAGGTATACCTTCTTCTCCAACTCAGCGCGTGCTTCGATTCAACACTAAATTTGATTTTCTTGTAATTCACTTAGATCTTTTTCACGTAAGATACTTGTAATTCACAGGTAACTTCCATCCCCACCACGCACGCGTTTCTCAAATGACGTTCTTTTAAAACCCTACACATCTCTTCTTCGAGTGAACCTTCTCCAACAACGCGCAAGCATTCGATCCTACGCTACGTTCATTTTACGTTACTTACAATTATCTTCCATCCACACTGAGCACATATTTCTCGTCCGACGTGTTTGTGTAGTTTCTTGTTTCCTCTTCCTTACGCGTACCCTCTTCTCCTACCACGCGGCTGCTTTCGAACCGATGTCACGTTTACTTTCTCATTACCTACAATAAGCTTCCATCGACACTGCGCACATGTTTCTTAATCGACGTCTGTTTAGTAACTTATTTTATCTTCCCTACAAGTACCCTCTCCCTCTACGCACGTGCTTTCCTACCGATGCCACGTTTACTTTCTTATAACTATTTTCTTCAATCCACGTCGCCCACATATTTCTTATTTAGTTCTTTATTTTATCTTCGCTTCGAGCACCCTCTTCTCCTACACACATGATTTCGAGCCGACGCTACGTTTACTCTCTCGTTACTTACAATGACGCACCGCTCACATGTTTCTCATTCAGCGTCTGTTTAGTTGCTTATTTTATCTTCCCTATTTATACCATCTTCTCCTCCGACGCGCACACAGCACCGACGAAATAACGGCACCACTAGCGTCTAATTTAAGCCCTGTATCTCGCTGCACGCTGAGGCCACTGCCCTGCCTTGCCGTGGTCCTACAGGGCCGCTCTGTCTGGGCGTCTCCCAGCTGAGTGAGATGGTCACCCAGTGGCAGTTTAAATTCTGGTTAGTTGATGGAGTTCTTTTGATCATGTTGTGCCGATGGTCGTCTAAAAATGCTGTGTCGATAGTTGTCTAAAATTCTGGTTACTTGAGGGAGTTCTTTTGAAAATGTTATGCCGATGGTCGAGTTCTGGTTACTTGAGGGAGTTCTTTTGAAAATGTTATGCCGATGGTCGAGTTCTGGTTACTTGAGGGAGTTTTTTTGAAAATACTGGGCCGATGGTCGGCTAAAATTATGATTATTTGAAGGAATTCTTTTAGAAATGCTGTCCCTATGGTCACCCATTCATCGTTTAAAATTACGGCCAATCGAGGAAATAAATTTAAAAATGTTTTGAACTTCCAAGTGACTTGTATTTGTAAAACCTGTTTCATTCTAGTGGATTATAGTGCAGGATAAAACGAGCAATCGTGATGCGATTATAACATGAATGAAAGGCAGAATGTGATAGGAATACACTGTAAGGGTCTTCTTCTAGTGGATTAAATTGGAAATTAAAACGAGCATTCATGATGCAACTGTAACATGAATGAAAGGCAGAATGAAACGAGCATTCATGGTGTGATTGTTACATGAATGCACATTAGAAACATGTCCCTTTAAGAGTAGTGTTTTTGTGAAAGCTTGTAAAGTGTTTTCATTTTTGTCACAAAATATTGCTACTGAATTTCAAGATGCAATTCTAAAGCCGCGGTCGGGAGCACAATTCAATCTGAAGAAATAATCAAAATTTGTCGAAAAAAACAAAATATCAGCTTTTCACCAAACCACACATTGGCGCAAGATATAAGAGATGTAGCGGCGGCTTTAAGAATGTTTATTTACAACACATGTGTGCAGCGAATCACATTTTAAATCGAACGAAATTACAAATTAAATTGTCAATCAGAAAAGAAATTCACTACACATCCCCACGCATTTCACCGACTGAAATAGGATTTTCGCTTACAAAATAATCCATACGTCATCTACATCATTTATCGAATACTTCAATGCTTCACTCAAATTCGGTATGATACTTTCTCTTATATGATATATATATATATTATATAATACTTTCTCTTTTCACGCGATAAGTAAAACAATTCAAATGTATGCGTCTGAGCCAAAGCATTCGCGTTGAGAGGTTGAAATTATCGATGCTCTACATATGCAACATTTGATGTATAAATTTCTGTTCTATTTTATTCTTAATAATTTTCCGAGGCAATGCCCACGCTAAGTAAAATTAATTCGAGAGCGAAAAAAGGTTTTAAAAACCACGTACGCGCATCTTCACACAGAGGAAAATGGATGCGCTCTTCATGTTTTTCACACATTATTGTCAGATATAATGGAAATGACACCCACAAATGCATTTTTATGGCTTGTTGCTTTATTTTTTCAGGTTTGATGAACGGAAAGTTGACACGATTGATGAGCAATTCGCACGGTGCTTACTAACGAAACAACATTTTTACAATTCACAAAATGTTGAGTATTTTTTCTTGTACGCTCATTTCTGTTCACAAAGCATTTTCTCATGCACATCGATATTATAGAATAGCTATACTTCGGCTAGAATTTATCATGTATAGCTTCAAAAAAGACTACTTACGCAAAGGAAAAAAGTCATTGCACGGAATCAAAAGACCTTCGGTTGAAAAATAATTTGTATACTATTACGCATATCAAATCACTTCATTAATATTTTCACTGAAACAATTTTATAACAAAAACTGTAAATTCCTGTTTTTCTTATGAAAAAATGTATTGGATTACACACGATCTCAGCGAGGGTCGTCTTCAAGTCACACAGAGCGATGTTCTTTAATTCTTCCTCCACGAACACATGGTATTATATTAATTTTGATGACTGGTAAATCACAAACTCATAGTGTGAATCATAATCATGGTTATCAATAAAATTTTATAATTTCCATCGCCAATGGCCTCAACAAACGAGAAAATGAAGCCTGCGTTCAGTCAAAAATAATTTCTGTACAGCTGCGATTCACCAACCACCTACGCTTAGTGCTAGAGGCACACTGAATTCACTGCGCGTCTTTCGCTTGAACGGACCAGGATTGGCAGGTCAGCAACCAGTCACCGCTCGACGTTTTACGCGAGTTGGATCCGCGCGTAAGCGAGTACCCGCAACTCGTAAAAGCAGGTGTTTTATTCGAACAATATATCGAAACATTTTTGTTCCGTAACTCCGTCAAAAACACCTCAAAGGGGCTTTATTGACCGAAAGTGTCATACTACTTTTTCTGGTATTGCATTTTCAGTAGAACAAATTTTAGAGGAACGAATTGGCTAAATAAACTCACCCTCGTATCATCAGACGAAGGGAAATGGATGTGACCTTCAATTGTTTTTACATTTGTGAGAAATATTTGGTATGGCCTCCCACGTATGGCATGCGTTGTTTCTTAAAGAATTTGTATTAATACGCCCACTCGTTTCTCATTCGAAATTTTTTTATTCCACTGCTGAATATTTTTCAAGCTCACGTGCTAACTAAACAGAAACACACAGAAAATGTAGCCACTATCATACGTAACAGATTTTCAAGATTCTAAAATTGTAATTGAACATTGTGATCATTCAATGTTGTGAATATTTGATGATTATAATCATCAAATAGTATTTTCATAAAATAAATATCTTCATATAAAATGTAGATGAGAAGCGCTTAAATTGAAAGTTTCATTTTATGAAACTAAATATTTACAACCACATTTATCGAATTGAAGATGTTACCTAATTCGAATTTTTCTCAAAATTTATCGATTACAAACAGGCAGATAGTTCGAAGTCACAACTAAAAAGTTGAACCAACTTGGATCTTCGACCAAAGTTATCTTAAAAGTATTATGCACCAAACTGATGCGAAAATAGCTGTAAAAACTTGGGCGCAGCTGGCTATTTTCTTCTATTCCCTTAGGCTTGGCACAAAGTTGAACGTTCGCTTTTATTCTCATTTTTTACAAATGACGCAGGCAGGTGTAATACTGAGGGTAATTATTCGCTCCACCGCCATACAGCACAGCTTCTCTTAAAAAACGTTAAGTTTTCTGTTTTCAACTAGGAGGAAACGCGATTTTAACTTGTAATTAAGGAGTAGTTAAGTTTCGTGACAATACTCTTTCTTAAATTAATATATTCGAGAGAGTTTCTTGTTTAACGCGATAGACTTGCAAGATTTAATCACCATGGGATACCGTAGAATTCGAAAGAACTGCGAAGAACACATCAGGAAACAAAGTTAAAAAAAACTACAATACATCGAGGCATTCTTCGATTGAAGATCGTGTAGTCCTGTGGGACGTTTACGGTTAAGAGAAGACTCTCCGTCATGATCATTTTCTACGGGGTTGATATTCCCATGCTATCTTTGTAAATATTTGACGAAACATCATCATCGTTTTGTGCTCTCTTTAAATATCATTTTGCACAATTAATCACGTACTACCTGTTCTTGTGCACTGATCACTATAGTTGGAATGTTTTATTTCTTTTTGGGCGCTCTTTCGTTAATTGAACGTTTTAAACCGCAGTTTACGGTTCATGACAGGCAGGAATGATGTGTATCGAAATTGGTGTGCAATGCTTCCATATCGAACACCTGTTTTTGTTTCGTCTAGGTGCGTGTACAGGATTGGAGCGGTGTGGTATTTGTATAAATTCTTTTCTTCGCTCGGCGACTCTTTCATGTCATTGCGTGGTCATACTGTATGTCACAGGCATGTATGGTATTTATTATATATTCTACAGCTTTTTAGAAAATATCCACCAGTCATACTGTGTCATTTCATAATGATTACTGTCAATGTAATGCTTTGGGAGAGGTGATGAAATTTTTTAGTAGCCGCTGAATTTATTAGAAATCTTTAGGAGTGAAGTTTATCGTGATTGATTAGGTAGTTCATAATTGAGTGTGATCATTGCTGGAGTTAAAAAACAATCATTCCTGATGATAAAGAATAATTTCTTTTAGAGGTGAAATGTATTCACTACTGGTATTGAAAAAAATCACTACCATTATCAAAGAATAATCATTAGCAGAATTGACTATCAATAATTATTCCTAGAGATACAGGATAATCACATCAAGTACTAATCAATGAACAATTTTTGTCAAACCAAATAATTGCTTGCAACGCTTCAAAGTAACTTAAGAATTCATGAATAATCAATTTCAGAGTTGAAAACGAAATCAAAGAATTCACGAATAATTTTAGAGTTGACAACCAAATGAAAAAATTCCCGAATAATCAATTGTAAAGTTGAAAATGAAATGAAAAAAACCTTAAAGCCAGTTTTTTCCAGGATTAGGAAATCAAGAATCATAAGAAAAAAATAGAAATCAAGAATTCTCTGCTTTGTACTTTTCATGTCATGTCTACTTCGTTTGATTTATTTATCAATTCACCACCTTTATTTTAGGAAATATTTCAAGCCCAATTGGTGGAATTGGGATTTATGCATAAAATTTTTACACGATCGTTTTTAATGTGTTTAATTTTTTATTGATGACCGGGTCTTTCGAATCTACCTTATTTCTTTTGCAAAAGCATACAACACAAATTACATTTTTAATAAAGAAGTTTTTAAACTACCAGTGTCAGCAAAGCCCCAAAATAGAGCGCTTAGCGGGAGTTTACATGAAATTTCACTCTCTTATTCCATTTTTAATGATAGAATTCCTTGATTCTCTTTCTCGTGAAAACAGCTGTTCTTTTGAGACGGCGGTCCCAGTCTAACAGAGCGCCAGGTGAACGTTAATTGTCGTGAGCTGTCTCAAGTTCCTAAAATGTTGCTTAAACGCCTATAAGTAATTAATTTTTGCCATAAACTTACAAATTAAACATTTTGAGTAACCTGAATTTCAATAAATGTGCATAACATCAGTAATTAACTAAACGTAAAGTTCCCTAAATTATGATATGTTGCCATAAATTCGCGTTAAATATCGTCAAACACCCTGAATTATTGCAGTATATTCCCAAAATGCCGTAAATTATACGGCAATATTTCTGTAACAAACTCTGCGTATTACAGTACTTTCCTCTCAAAAAACGTCAAATATATTTTATCCATTGAAAATCATGGTTTTAAATCCTACTATAAACTCAGCAATGCAATTTTCTTATTCACGCATCACGCATCCGTGGAGGAGAAATTTTTTTCATGAATTTTTTCATCCTTTTGCGCTGACGTTTATGATGAAACCGTACTTCTTGGTCGACGTTTTCTGGGTGCCGTAGAACTCAACACTAGCTTTCCTGCCCGTAGCCGACAATAGCAGCAAAATTGGTTCCATTAAATTATCGTCAAAAGTGTCATCTTTCACAACAAACTTAAACGGTATTTTGTCATAAATTTACACGAAATGAAATATAAATGGAGAACAATAAGCACCTTATATCTAGATTTTTAACGTCAAGGAATATTCTAGGATAACTGTAAAAAAAATAAAGAACAAGAAGCGCATTCTTTCAGTATGTTCAACTCTAATGAATATTCAAGTACAACTGTACTTATTAATGTTTATCTACGTCCTTTTTGCTCAATAATTAACTAACCGATTATGTTTTCACATTGTTGATGAATTTGCAGCTTGTGCTCGCATTTTGTTATCAACTTATCGTCTATGTTCCCGTCTTGCTGACAAACTTGCCGTCTTCTGTTTTTTTTTTTTTATTTATCGTCTTCGTTCCAGTCATACTGATGAATTTTCTGTCTGTGTTCNGAATATTATTGGACCGTCTATACTCCCGAGTTGCCGACGAACTCACAGTCCCTGCCCCCGTCATGCTGACCAACTCACCGTCCCTGCCCCCGTCTAGTTGACCAACTCACCGTCTCTGCCCTCGATCGTCCTGCTGACCAACTCACCGTCTCTGCCCCCGTCTAGTTGACCAACTCACCGTCCCTGCCCCTGTCTAGTTGACCAACTCACCTTCATAACTCTTAAGTGATTACTTAAGTGAATACCACTCTTAAGTGATTACTTCATAATATTTAAAAGCCTAATATTATAGTTTTTATCAAGCATTTCCGTAGTTTCAGATGAAATATTGTTCCATGCTTCAATGGCGATGTGTTTCAATTCCTTAAGATTCTTTGGAGCTCTCTTGTTGATGCTGACTTTTAATTCCTGTCACATGTATTCAATGGGATTGAGATCAGGACTCATCGAAGGCCATGGCAGCACATTTATCTTACTTCTTTGGAGCCAGCTAGTTGTAGATTTAGCCGTGTGCTTTGAGTCATTGTCGTGTTGAAATACCCACCGCCTTCCGAGTCCCAAACTATTAACTGATACTTTCAGGTTTTCGTTCAAAATGGAAATATAGTGATCAGAGTTCTTTTTCTTTTCAATTGCAGCCAATTTTTCAGTACCCGATGAAGCAAAACAACCCCAAAACATCAGTGATCCACCTCCGTGTTAAACTGTTGGCACAGGGTTCTTCTGCAGGAAAGCTTCGCCATTCTTACGCCAAACCTTCTACACGTCATTGTGCCCAAAAAGCTTGATTTTGGTTTCGTCACTTCATAATACTCTCTCCCAAAAGCCTCTGTCCTTGTCCAAGTGTAACTTTGCAAAGTTCAAGCGAGCAGCAAAATGACGTGGCTTGTGGAGTGGAGTCCTTCGAGGTCGACGTCCGTGTAGGCTTTCCTTGTTCTGACAGCGCTGTATTGTGCGATTGCTTACGCTAGTTCCCTGAGCGTTCAATCTCTCGGCAATGTCGTCTAGCTTCACTCGTGGATTAGCGTTAACTTCACGACACAATTTCCGAGAAGTTCTCACCGAGAGTTTTCGTTTGCGACCACGCCCAGGTAACTTTGCTACAGTACCAAATTAAGCAAACTTTTTTATAACAGATTGTACTGTAGATCTTGGGATGCTCAAACGCTAAGATGTGTCGCCATAACTATTTCTAGCTTTGTGGCAGTCAATAATCTTCTGTCTCAGTTCCACACCGAGTTCCTTAGTTTTCCCATCTTGGCGCTAGTGTACAAAAGACAAAGCATTACTCCTCTGGCTCCCCGTTAGCTCTGGCGCAATTTTTTAGAATGATCTCACATCTGGAATGTTTAAAAACATTTTAGACACAATTTTTTCAATAAACAGGTATAACGGTAAATACTTCTCAATGAAATGCAATGTTCTCAATTGTATGAATAATTTTGTCTTTCCATGTTTCTGAAGTTCAGGTTGTTAAATCTTTCAAAAATAAAATTTTGTTCTAGAAACTTCGTGTTATTGTCACTAATATGTGCTTCACACCCTGTGAAAATCTTATACCTGTGGCAACAATGGTTTTTGAGTAATTCTAGAAAGTTTTGAAAGACGAGGGGTGTACGAATAATTTCGTCGCTAACTGTATCTCTTGAATTGCTTCTCTTGATTTTGTAATTCTCAATGTTCATTTTCTTGTTCATGTCAAACATCTCATTTCGTCAGTCATTTTCTATACCATGTCAAACATGTCGTTTCGTCAGTCATTTTCTATTTCATGTCAAACATGTCGTTTCGTCAGTCATTTTCTATACCATGTCAAACATGTCGTTTCGTCAGTCATTTTCCACACCATGTCAAACATCTCGTTTCGTCAGTCATTTTCCACACCATGTCAAACATCTAGTTTCGTTATTCAATAGTTTCACGGCGTGTTCTTTTGATTTATTTTCCATTGATTCATCGCTACGTTTCCAATAAGTTCCAGACATTCAAGTCGTATCAACTGATTATATTTTCACAGAAATCAGATCTAATAGTTAGTAACTATGAATGTTATCATCTAGATATTCAGTAATCAATAGAAAAACTTATGAATACTATTGTGGAATTCTCAGATCTACATAGTTTACGCGACCTTACATTAGATAAATGATATTCAACATTTTAATCAATATTTTTCAGCGAGTTCAAGAAAGGAATACACGTAAAATGTTTGCCAATCGTTAACTAGCACCATAAAGACACACTTCGATGAAATGAGACAAATAACGCAATCGTAGGACAAAATGGCAAGTGCAATTATACTCTATTTTCGAAGAAAGTCCAGCGATTACGATAAATATCACAGTGTCTCGGCTTATGGCAATTTTTATGGCATAACTGTTATTTTTACAGATGTTAAAATACTTCTTCGAGCGGGAGAATTGAAAGCTCAGGATGCCGAATGACTCTAAAATACTCCAAGTCAAATATTGGCATCTCAAGAATCAAGCAGAGACGAAATTTCGTCTTAGAATGAGTATCATCTACTTCTACGAATTCTTTACATAGAGCATCCGAGAGAAAATTCGTCGCTTGTGACCGATACTTTGAGAAAAACTAGTGTTACAAAATGGAAGGATCCTATTCATGTCGTAATTCTGATTCAATCTTTAAATTTGCACGCAAACGTGAGAAGTAAGATTCAGACACGTATATCAACATTACGTATAATTATTTAGAAATGAGCAATGATATGCGCGTTAATTACTTGTGGATAAAATATTTAAACGAGGTAAAATTTAAATTAATGTGTTATTTTCTGATGGTTCACTGTGTTGCTGCAAGTGTCTTCTTTATATGTCATATATTCTGCCACACAATCGCTCCTTCCACATTTTAGAAAAAATACAGGCCATTTAATTAATACAATTTTAAATTCAATGTTACCTACTTACTTGNAAATACTCCAAGTCAAATATTGGCATCTCAAGAATCAAGCAGAGACGAAATTTCGTCTTAGAATGAGCATCATCTACTTCTACGAATTCTTTACATAGAGCATCCGAGAAAAAATTCGCCGCTTGTGACCGATACTTTGAGAAAAACTAGTGTTACAAAATGGAAGGATCTTATTCATGTCGTAATTCTGATTCAATCTTTAAATTTGCCCGCAAACGTGAGAAGTAAGATTCAGACACGTATATCATCATTACGTATAATTATTTAGAAATGAGCAATGATTTGCGCGTTAATTACATGTGGATAAAATATTTAAACGAGGTAAAATTTAAATTAATGTGTTATTTTCTGATGGTTCACTGTGTTGCTGCAAGTGTCTTCTTTATATGTCATATATTCTGCCACACAGTCGCTCCTTCCACATTTTAGGAAAAATACAGGCCATTTAATTAATACAATTTTAAATTCAATGTTACCTACTTACTTGCATTACTACAAGTGCAACATATTTATCTTTATTTCAACGATTACCATCAAAATTGCACGAGGCTGAGGTTGAAATACGAAAATTCACAGAGGATGTTATGTTAATAATGTTTGAATTTACTTTTACCTTTTCATGTGCATCACTTCAAGTGCTACTCATTAACCTTAGTTTCATTAAGCTAATAATGACAATCAAAACTGCACTGGGCTAATGTTCCCATGTGCTGTCATATTGGCGAAGGGGTCATGTATCGAAGGAAATTGCTATGATTTTGCAAAGGTTACATGTCGAAATGTATTTTTGTAATTTTACAGAGGTCATATGTCGGAAGATATTGTTATGATTCTACAAAGATCAGGTGTAGCAACGTATTATTATGAACGGCAAGCAAATTGGATATGCTTCTCGATCTTGTCTTCCAACTCCTCCGGAACACGATACTTACATGAACTGCAGAAAAGCAAATTCATACCTCCCCAGTGCACCATTGAACCTTCGTATTTGTATAATACCAATTTTGAAAAGATATTATACAGCTTATTTCCGTCACCCATTTTTATAGAGCAAATGTTTTCCGATGTGTATCCATCCTAATCGCATTTCCAATTATGAATATGCTTTCTGCATTGAAAAGAGATGGATTTGGAAAAGAGTTATTTTAGATACTCAATTATAAGATACACGCATGACAAAAATAATCAAAGTTGACCAATAATCAAAGTCTTCTCGCATTGAATTTTGATGAAGATTTGAAATCGCTTCAGAAGTTATTATGACACAAGAGTCACTTTCGTAATGAGTTCTCGTAGAGCAACATAGAATTTGTTTTTAGTCGCTCATACCGTCAAAATTTCGGCAAAGTTTTAAAAAAGCGTGAGCAAGCTATGTCCGCCATTTTTTAAAATATGTTCTAGCTTCCTCCCTTTTTTTCTGGCACCTGTTTTTCTTTTATCATTGGCTGTATGAGATTATTTTTTAGCCTTCCATCTGTTACATCACCTCCTGATTTTAATATCCTTTTTTTAATGTGCGCACTTTGAAATTATTTTTTTAGTCTTTCATTCTTGACATCACTTATTATTGACTTTGATATCCCCTTCTTTGACACATCTGGCGCATGTAATCAATTTCCCTATCCGTTGGTATCCTTTTTCTAAATTTAGGTCTGATATAATGAACTGTGCGTTAGTTGAATAAAACTATTCTAATGAAGCATTAAATGTACATGAATGTATTTCTGAAAATTTTGTCTTCGCCACCTAATTTGAACTAAGTGACATCGAATCTTGCGGCAGCAGAAACGATTTTTAAAATGAACAAGCAAACACCTACGGTCTAACGGTTAGCAATTTTCTCCATTTACGGGCAGTGTTTGGTCATGTAGTTGTAAAACCATTCAAACATCTTGAAAACTTTTCTGAACCATGTTCAAATGAAAAGCTTTTCCTGCGTTATTCGTATGAGTACATAACATTATTATTGAGGTGTTTTGTGCAAAATGACTTTTTCGTGTGTGTGAATAGTTCGACTTATTTTCACACATAAATCAACTATTTACACGTGCGCTGCACTTATTTTCAATTTTTTTCATTTTAAGAGCAAGCAACGATGCTTTAGCGGATTTTTTGATGGGTGCAACAATATCTTGAAAACACAGAAAAATTCTTGATCTTTGAATCAGGGATTTTTGAGTTTACCGGAATTTTCAGTGGGATGTAGAGCAGCCTTGATGATGTCGCGTTAGTTATATCACATCGAATGATAGGAAGCGGTCGGAGATAATGAAAAAACATGAAACGAAGTTAAAGAGCATAGAAAATGGTACGGTAGAAAATATTGATGAAGATTTAAAATGGTAATGATAGGGTTTTAACTGCTTAAAAATGATATGGAAATGGAACAGTAGAAAATACTGATGGGAAAATGGTACTGTAGAAAATACTGATAAAGATTTAAAACGGTAGAAAACAGCGATTGTAAAATTGTACTCCAGAACATACTGATAGATATTTAAAATGGTAGAAAACAAAAGGAAAAATGGAACTGGAAAAAATACTGATAGGGATTCAAGATGGTTGAAAATAATGATATAAGAATGCAGGGGTACGAAATATTGATTGGAAAATGATACTGTAGTGTATGAAATTGTGATAAGAACATGATATGAAAGAAAATTACTATAACACTAAGTGGTATAAGCTAGAATATACGGACGAATGCAAGAAATGGTAGAAAATAATAATAAGAATGAGGAATGGTGGAAATTTAAAAAGACAAAAATGTAGAAAATATAGGAAATGAAAATGAAAACCTGAAATAGTAGGAATCGAGTGGGATTTTAAACGGGGGAAATAATGACACGAACATAAAATGGTGAGAAATAGTGTGAGAAATTATTAAGAACATAATAAATAGGAGGATATAAAAAAAACTTATGCAACGTTCGCCATTTATTGACCATCATTAAAAAGAGAGCAAATTCATGCATATCTTAAATTTATAAGGAAAAGTTCTATGAAATGACAAACACTTGAGTAACACATGCCTCTGTATAATCCTTAAAAATTCCTGGCGTAGGTTAACGAAGGTTGTGGTGTACCTTGTTGGGGGAGTGTTTCGAAAAAGTATTTTTTCTCGAAGTTTACAGACAGAATGAAATTGAAAAATAAAAAACGCCATAATGTTTGCATCTGACGTGAACAGTGAAAAGGACAACTAAAGACAATTCAGAACATTTAGAATGCGGCTGCGTGCTGTATGGGATGTACCTAGTGTATAGGGTGCGGCAGCCAATCCTGCATTTTCGAGAAGGCTGTAGAAGCCTAAAAATGAAGCATTGACTGCTGCACCCTGGAGCAGGCGGTAAATTTCAGTCGGATTCAAATGTAAAGCGTAACTGGCTTGCAAGTTGTACTTACTTTATGTAAAGTGCGGCACAAATGTTGGTTGCGTTTTACACCTTGTGTATAATGCAAGGCACAAATGTTAGTTACAAGTTATTCCTTGAGTAAAATGAGGAATAAAAGTTAGTTGCAGGTTATGCTTTATAAAAAACGTGGGATGTGAGTTAGTTGTAAGTTATACTATGCGTAAAATGGGAAATAAGAGTTAGTTGAAACTTACATCTTGAGTAAGATGTGTGATGATAGTTAGTTGCAAGTTAAACCATGTGTAAAATGGGGTATAAGAGTTAGTTACAAATTATACCTTAATAAAAATGTTAGGTAAAAGTTTACTACAGTAACTACCACCGTTGGGTAAGTTTCAAGCATGCGTTGGAAACTATAGTTAGGGCAAAGATTTTAGGTGATGTAAATTTAATTGGCAAAAATCATCTGACAAATAAATTAGCATTTTCTTCTTGTAACACAATGTTAATCTACGGTGACTTTACGTACGATTTAATGAGTTCTTACTGTTCCCCGGACAATCGCCAAGAAATTAGCCTCCATTAATATAATTTTTAAATCACACTGAAAATAACATATTAAAGGGGATTTTGCCTCAGAACTTCATTCAAGTAAATTGCTGAGCATCATATATCACAAGCTAGCACTGTTTAAATACACATCGTTTGAACTCCGCTGTCTTTCAGTAGCTTTTCAAAGACTCATTTGAAAGTATATAAAATAATCGGAGGAATTTTCTCAAACCTACCGCGGAACTGACTGTAATGTTGTGGCCTATCTTTTTCTTATACTAAATCTTTATATAAGGACATTGATTTGTTTCTATAACGCGCAATCCGATTGGACTATCAAAATACCCAATGGTGACATCAGATAAAATTATGCTAATTGGACGAAATGAATACTAGTTGATTAAAATGATTCATTCTCAGGGACACTCACTCTTAAAAATTAAAATCAAGTTCGTGCTGAGCATATTTTTTCGGTCGCTAATAAATATGTTGAAACATGTTCATTTTCATTTATTTGTGAATAAATGTGTCAAAACATATTTATAAACATGGTTTTTATTCGTTGAAGAATCAAAATGTTAAAGCATTTTTATAAATACATTTTTTAATCGTTAACGAATAAATGAGTTGAAACAGATTCGCAAAAAAAAATTTATTCGTTTGTGAATAAGTATAGTAGAACGAATTCACAGACATATTTTTTGTTCGTTCCGAATAAATACGTTGATCATGACGTCGGAAATTTTTTTGATCTGGTAGTATAAAGCCCCCAGCAGTGAAATTAAAATCCACTTAACATTTAACAGCTTCAAAAAGTGACCAGAAGAATAGTCCTAGATAAAACAAGGTTCCTTCACGCAGGGCGAGCCACAAACCAAAAATTCTAATGCTAAATGGCAACACTCAGTATCACTGAAACGCTCCTTTTTAGCAAAAAAACTTTTCGAAAATAACCAGCTACTGTATTATTACCATTTAAAATCGGAGTTCGGCTTTGTAACCTATTTTACACAAGCCTATTTCATGAGAAGTGACGGAGAAAAGTAGAAAAATTATTCCAGAACTTTCAATAAATTCTTGGAATAAAGTCGTGTATCTATGCGACATTTTTGTAGGTTGTGTAAGCCTTGTTAGGCCTTGTGTGAAATGGGCCTCGAGTAAAATTTAAAATTTAAACGTAAAATTTAAAATGTAAAGTGTAAAATGTAACACGCGCGAAGAAGGTACATCGAATATTTCCGTTTTTAGTAACTTATTTTGATGATGAAGCCGTACTTCTTCCTCGTGGTGGTGGGCGACCCGCTGAGGGTGATGCGGATCCTGCCTTCCCGGGTCGAGATCACCTGCAAAATGACGAGTGTATCAAAAGTTATAAACATGACATGCCTTAAAAACATAAGAGTGATAAAAACATGGCATGTCGTAAAAACATGACTTATAAAAACATGGCGTCTCACGATTGTAACAAAAATACGACATGTCGTAAAAAGCTGTAATAGAAACATGGCATGTAAAAATATGACTGTAATGAAAACATGACATGTCGTAAAAACATGACTCTAATGAAAATATGACATGTCGTAAAAACATGACTTTAATGAAAACAAGGCACGTCGTAAAATGACCAAAAGAAGTTCAAGAAATATATTAAAACCAACGAAAGTCACTTAAATTTACAGCATAGAAACATTGACTCGCTTTCAATTAAAATCTCCCCTTCGAAAATTTTTCTCAGATCGTTCAGATTGAGGCCATTATTATGTAGAATGTTGAACACGTTGCAACCTACACTCACATTAACGGGCTTCCTGCACACGTTCCAACCAACACTTACATTAACGGGCTTCCTGCACACGTTGTATTTCTTCCTATTCTTGACGATGCCCTGCCCTTCGAAGGTCAAGAAGCCCAAATTCTGCCCTTCGCACCAGTCGTTGCCCTTGAAATCTAGGAGGGTGACCTGGGCCTTCAAGTGTCCGTATTGCTCGAACCCCCTAAACAGCACCGAGCACCCGAGTTTGGAGGTCGAGGTGGGGTCCCCGGTGGGGTAGGTGGTGGGGTAGGGCTCGCACCCAATGCCGGAGTGGGACATGAGGTAGTAGACTTGGCCTCTTCGCATGGGGAACCGCTCGTTGCACACGTCGTCTGTTGCGAGTGAGGTGCGTGGTGAAAATGAAGATTTAAATAGGGGATGGAAGGGAAAATTGGAATGGGGGATGGAAGTGTAGATTTGAATGGGGGATGGAAGTGAAGATTTAAATGAGGGATGGAAGAGTAAATTTAAATGGATGACGGAAGAGTAGATTTAAAAGATTTAAATAAGATTTAAATAAGATTTAAAAAAAATTTAAATAAGATTTTAATAATATTTATGTAAGATTTTAATAATATTTAATTAGGATTTGAATATGATTTATATAAGAATTAAATTCACTACCAAAGCATCATTACTATGCACATTGGATTTACCACCTCACAAAACATCACTACCATTCATATCGCACCACACCTCATAAAACATCATTGCCATTCACTAGACACCACCACACGACGAACTACTCATCACCACAGTTCACCACGCACCAACACACGACAGATTATTCATCCCAACTCTTCACCACTCATACTCATCAGTACTATTCACCACGAATCACAACACAACGAACTACTCATCCCTACCGTACACCCCACATCACAACGTGACCTTCTTCACATGAAAAATCCATGGCACTTTTCGACATTTGACACTTTTTCAAGTGTAAACTGGCAGTCACGAATGGACACCATGCGCGTCTTGGGACTGCCTTCATCCTCCACGTGCAACATTATTCACTATTCATCACCTAACACCTCTTCACTACCGTACACAACACATCACCACACGACGCACTACTCACGAAAGAACACCATGCGTGTCTTGGGGCTGTCTTCATCCCCCACATGGGACGTAAAGAAGGGCACACCGCAGGTGCTGTTGGTGTAGCAGGCGGGGTCGGCCAGCACGGCCCGGTCCACCTGCACCGGCTTGCCGTTGTCCCGCAGCAGCACGAAGTTGTCCGCGTGCGCTGCGTCCGCTGCCTCGAAATCTGCGAGCGTTCCGGGACTTGAAGTGTTGCTTTTGGTTGGGGGATTTGAAGCGTTGGTTTTGGTTGGGGGATTTGAAGCGCTGGTTTTGGTTGGGAGATTCGAAGCGTTGGTTTTGGTTGGGGGATTTGAAGCGTTGGTTTTGGTTGGGGGATTCGAAGCGTAGCTTTTGGTTGAGGGATTTGAAGCGTTGGTTTTGGTTGGGGGATTCGAAGCGTTGCTTTTGGTTGGGGGATTTGAAGCGTTGCTTTTGCGGAGAATTGAAGTGCTCTTTTATGTTGTGGGAGTTGGAGTGAAGGTTTTATGTTGTGGGAGTGGGACTGTTGGTTTTACGTCCAGGGACTTGGAGGTGTTGGTTATTATGTAATAGAAAATGTGGTCATTCTACTTGATTGACTTTTCTTGAAGTGGCGATCTTTGGGGGAGTTTAACTTGAGTAGTATGGTTTACAAGTGGGAACTTTAGGGTCGGTCAACTTGAATGAGTGTTTTCCAATTAAAACGTTTAAAGTTAGTTCAATTTTAATGATATTTTATGAGTGGGTACCTGTAGAGCTAATCAGCCTGAATGATTTTTGTACGAATAAAGACGTTTAGTGTGAACATCTTAGATGACTCTTCAATTGTAATGATTTTTTCAAGTATAATTTTTTCATTAGTTCAATTGTGATATACTTTCTGAGCGGAATTTTTTTAGACGCGTTCACCTTTTTTCAAGAGGAAACTTAGTCTATTGACTTAGATATTTTTAAGCCTTTTCAACTGAAAATTTTCATGGTTTCGGAACGTATAAACCTGTTTTTAGCGGAAACCTGCGTCCAACTTTACAAAGAACTTCAAAGTCAGCAGCAAACAAAGTGGCACAAAGTTGCGCAACTTAAACAACTTTGTTCAAAGGAAACCATCCAGGAAGTCAAACTTGAATGCTTCATTATCTCGAAAACATAAGTTCAAGACAGGCCAACTTGAATAAATTTTTCTTGTACCAAACCGTCCAGTTGGTCAAACTTGCTGGTCTCAAAAAAATCTAAAAGGTTACCAATATCAAAATAACTTTTTTCAAAATTAACTTTCAGTACCGACCAACTTGAAAAGAGTAATTATTATAAAGAATCAGCCTTCAACGTCGAAAATTAATTATGACGATACGTATATTTATGAATGCGAGGATTATCAATTTACTGAATAAATATTTGCATATATGTACATCCATATGCTGCATATAAGTGAAA